>JANZLQ010000032.1:22991383-23024868 GCA_026212715.1 Elanus axillaris
GGAACCGGGAGCGGAGCCGGGAGCGGAGCCGGGAGCGGGGCGCGGAACCGGGAGCGGAGCCGGGAGCGGGGCGCGGAGCCGGGAGCGGAGCCGGGAGCGGAGCCGGGAGCGGAGCCGGGAGCGGGGCGCGGAACCGGGAGCGGAGCGCGGAGCCGGGAGCGGAGCAGCGCGGTGGCCGCCGCCGCCTGCCTCCCTCACCGGAGCCTCTGCCGCCGGGTCCCCGCCGCCGTTATATAGGCCGGCGGTGCCCCCGCGGGAGCATGCTCAGACGGCAGCGGAGCCCACTCGCTTCCCTTCCGCCTGACGGCCCCCGGCACGGCCGCCCCCGGTCCCGTGTCCCGTCCCCCCCTCCCGGGAGGAGGAGGAGGAGGAGGAGGAGGAGGAGACCCGGGCCGGGGGAATCCTCGCCCGTTGCCCCTGCGGAGGCTTCGCGCTCGGTGCCGTCGCCCCTTCCCGCTCACCCGGCGCGTCGCCTCTGGCCCGGTCCCCGCTCCCCAGGGCATCCCTGAGGGATGCGGAGGCCTCGCCGCATCCCGGGGAGCCGCAGCGGCAGTTCGGCTTTCCACATCTCCCCTCGCAGCCTCGGCTTGGTCTTGGCTTTGTGGTTTTTTATTCTGGGGTTTTGGGGGGGTTTTTTACCAAAACCGTCGCTTCTGTGGTTGTTAAGGAATACGAACAGACGGGTCAGCTTTCAGCAGGGATGGCTACCGACGGAATAACTCACACGTGGTCCAAGGAAAGCCGCAGGCAAGCCCAAATCTCAACACTCTAATGCCACAATGACCCACCTTGAAAGGAACGACATCGCACCGGATGGTCCCAGGCAAGAAACCATCAGCAGTAAGGGGTTAAGCAGGACTCGAGGCACTGGGATCTCATTCCCAATTCTGCCACCTCTCATGTAGCTTATACGCCTGCCGCAGCGTGACTCTGTTTTCTTTCCTTTTAGAAGGGATCCCCAAATTTTCCATTCCCCTGGGGGCTGTGTAATGCTTCTTTGATGTGATGCAGAATCACATCCTCAGACAAAAAAAAAAACCAACCAAAAACCGATAAAACAGCATACAACTATTACTGAGCTGAAACAAAAGCTTGCAAATTAATGACGGCTGGGACCACGCTTTAAAGCTGTGCGTGCCAAGGAGTCTCAGTGATGGAAAAACCCAACAGCGTAAGAAAAACATAATGATAGGAGTAGGAAAGGAGCTAGAGGGAAGCAGAGTAGAAGAGCACGAGGGAGGAAGAACCTGAAACGGTTAGTCTGTCCCCTCTTCAGGGCTAATGTTAGACTATTCCCATAAAGACATTCTCCAGTATAGCTTCACCCACTCGAGGATATTTTTGAAGCTTGGTTAGGAACTGGGAAGGAAGCAGAGGCTTAGCAACGGCGCTGGGAATCCTGGTCTGTGCTGGCGAGGGGACAGGGACGGCGCGCTCAGGGCCCCAGGTTTGCCAAGCAGCCGGTGCCCCCGCGCTCGGTGTGCGCACCCGGCACCGCGGTGCAGAGGCACCCGGGGCACCTCCAGCACCAGCCGGTAGATCAGCCCACGGAGAGATCTGCGCTTACCCCAGCAGCCCTGGGTCCAGTGCCCGAGCTAGGACGTCTGCAGCTAGCTTGAGTTTATGGCATTTTGCCATAAAACACGTTCTTTCTGCAGAGGTGGGCAAGCGCTCTGAAAAAAACCCAGCTTACATACAGCACACACGTCCTGTGCCGTAGTCCCAGCGCACAGAAAGGGACTTGGTTTTGAGAGCTCACCATCAGAACGTCTCAGCTTTGTCTTTGGGGAAAGCTTGGGACTAATCCCTCCTCTGCCTTAGCAGTGGCGACGTTTCAGGACTTGCACTGGAAACAAACCGTTGTAATTAGCCCTCTCTCAAACGGGATAAAACAAAACAAGAATACAGCTTTGGGAGAGAGGGGACCAGAGGCACCTTTGCTAGCCTGTTTCCAGAAGGCTGGCTGCTTTGCCTCTCACCAGCGTAAAAGAAACATGAAGAAGCTTTGCTTTATGAAGCACCTGGCTGCAATCTCTCGGCTCCTTGGCTCCCCGAGGCAGCTTTAGGGCCAGGTTCGGTTTGAAGCCTTTTTACTGGGAGATACAATTAGCTTAATAAGGGAACAATTTTCTGTTTGGTCAAATTGAATCATTCCAGCTTGGAGAAGGCTGTGTTTTTTCACTGTTGATTTTAATGGCTAAATTTAGCCCATACAGCCCCTTCCTGCAGTACGACGACTTTCTCTCCAAGAGCCCTATTTACAACAGGTTTTATTCCCGACATCTTGATTCTGCAGTGCGGCGAGGGCTGAACTGTGTTTCCTCGGCACGGCCCTCCAAGAAGACGAGCCTGCGGAACAGCGTGGAGGATTCCTGGGGCTGGGCTCGTCCATCCTGCAGAAACAAGCTGTGGGATGGCATAGGAGCCTTGTTCTGGCAATGGAGAAAAGCACCTCACGTTCCTACGAAGCAAGGTAAATTTAATCTGCTCTAGCGTAAGAGGATCCAAGGTTCTGCCAAAAAAAGGCCAGTTGACTTGGTATCTGAAATTCAACACATGCGTCCCCAGTCCAAACTGCCCGTCGGGTTTCATACGGAAAGTTCAGTATGAGGGCAAACTGGTTTCACTTCAGGTAGAACGAACATTTCATTCCCTCACAATTCTGATTATAAAGCACTCTGGGGAATTTCAATGCTGAGTTGGAGCAACATCACCATGGTAATAACCAGAAGGCCTTAAGATTTTATTTGAGACAATTCAGAAAAAATATCCTGTGACATAATCCCCCCCAGTTAGGTCTGCAATGCGCTAATGTAAAAACTATATTTACTCCAGTGGTTTAAATCATGACTTCAGTCTCGGTTGCTCCCGGTATTGAAATGTGACCTCATGGTATAGATTACAGACACTCTCTGCCACATGGGTCATCAGAGCAGATTTCTGTCCCGCATATTACAGGGCTGAAGTCATGTTGTACAGAGGCTGGAGGGAACCTTTACCCGGGGTTGGGAACGTTTCAAATGCTGCCTGTTTTACAGAAAATATCCACTCGACAGCTGTGGGGCCCTGGGAAGTTAAAATGCCAGGAGAAACAACTAACGCTGCTGAAACGGCACCACAGAAATTATTTTATGTCATCGCGTCACTCGTTTAACAATCCAACTATAGGGAATACACACAGAGCCTATTAATTATTATTCCTCTTGCTGGCTATCAGATTGAATGCCACAGAAGGGAAAGGGAAGAGCAAGAAGAGGAGGGGGACAGAAAGAGAGATCCACCTCTTCCTGTAGAAAAAGGAACTTTTGAAAGGCCAGGGCTTCCACAGAAACCACCTGTAGCGAGGCGATCCCAGTGCGGATACTCTGAACACCGTGGTTCGTGCCCCCGAAGCGGGGCGGTGCGGGATGAGCTGCTTCCCAGCAGGATGCCTTAACCCATCCCCAGCAGGTGGGTTTCAAATCTCTGAAAACATAATTGAGAGCAAAACCTGCCTCTTGCTGTCCTGCCCGACGGCATTTCCCATCAGGCTTTTGTACTGACGGCCACATTTCTGCTCTGTGAATTAATTTCCAGGAGGAAACGGGACGGAGTTGCCGTTCCTTCTCCACTCTAGTTCACGCCCTGAAACAAGCCTTTCTAAAATAATAACAGAAACATCTGGCTAAGTGCGACCTAACAGATACCAGCTTAAAAGTAGGAAAGGACAAAATAAACGGAACAGGCAGTCGATACGAACCACTTTTGAAAGCAGAAGGTAAGTCTCCTCATCTTTTTCTCCACATGCACACACGCACGTTCAATTTAAACCTGAAATTGTACCTTTCTGCTGGGGGAACCTAAGTTACTCAACAGGGCCCAACTGAAACCCACTCCGAGACTGCTGCCTGGAAAAAAAGCAAACCGTTGTTTCTTTCTAGCTATCATAACAAAACAGCAGCACCACCGAGTGCAGCTTAACTCAGCAGCCAAGCCTCTCTCAAGCACACATGAATGCCTTTACACCAGGGAACTGTTTGGCTAATTACGTGCGAGGGCTGTGCGCTCAAGGTTGCCATATCCCTTCCCTTACGTATTTGGTTGGAAATCCTTTATCTTCCTTTGCAGCGCTTCTAGCTGGGACTTCAGCAGCCTTTTAACATTTTTTCCTTTTTAAAAAAAAATAAATAAAAACCAAGCCAGCCCCAGCAGCTGACTGCCTGAGGGTGATCCTACAGCAAAGATCGCACACCCGCACGCTCACAGTCGGGAAGCCGACAGAGCAACACGCAGCCAGCATTTTAAATGCTTGACGTGTCACTTGAAATAAGGTTTTCCTAAAACCAGATCCCTCATGTTCCCCGGGCCACGCCGAGGGGCATCCTACCTGGCAGCCGCAGAGATCCCGGCAGCCGGTGGCACAGGTGAGGAAGCAGCACTTCTCCCCTCTGCAGCAGGCAGGTGTCGAGAAGGATTTAGCCACAGGACTGGAAATCTCCGTAGGCAAGAGCAGATCAGGCTTGTTCTGCAGCACACCCTGACTCCAGCCTCCCGCAGGCCGGGGCTCTCCTTCACACCCCAAGCACCGGGATTTTTGTTGAAACTCCCGTACGGAACTTAGCATGTCTTGGAGGGCAGATACGTTCAGCAAGGCACCCACGAGCGGCACTGGGAGGCTCAGTCCCTGCCGGGCTGTTTGCAGGCAGCCTAGGAAAGACTATTTCCACGAGGAAGCTATTGCTGGATGGGCAACTCCTCTGAGGGATGGTTCGAACTGGATGTGCTCAGTGCAGGAATTACCAGTGCACGGAAGAATTTTTTACATCCCCCCAGGCAGTCTGCCACAGAAATGGTGCCACCTTGCCACTTACTGAGGTTTTAAGATACTTCTCTAGACAAAATAACTTTTTAGGAGAAAAAGGTTGTCTCATTTTTATACATAACTTGGCCATTTTAGCTGAAAAATTTACTTCCAAGCCAAGCTAAAGTAGTAAGTATGGGAAATTCAGCCGAGTTGTTGACTCGCAATGTTTTCTTTTTACAGATAGCTTCTCCACACAATCCGTCCTTCCTCAGCCCGTCCTCCTGCTCCCTCTTCCTCAGTCACAGCCACTAGCGTTCTAGCAAGACCCCCGTGAGCCCAGGGCCACCAGCCCAGCAATGCTCACTGGCACAGCCATGCCCTGGTGTTCACCATCCCCGATGGCACCGCTCACTACGTGGGAACTGACCTGGAAGAGAAGGTATTCCATAAGGCACTGTTAGCCATACAAAGTCCAAGCACTGCTACTTCCATTAAGTGTAACTATATAATCTATACATATATTTATAAAATATAAATCAATGCAATGCTGAATCATTGCGTGGGTGAGGTCACAGGTCTAGGACACTGGAGATGTAAACCTGCCACGGATTTTCACTGCGACGTTAAGTCACCGAAACCCACGTTTCAGCGTCCCAGCGAGGCGTGCAAGAGGAGTGCTGCTGTAACTTGGCCAAGGGCGGTCAGCTCAGGCTTGGGCTGCTTTAAAATGAAGACCACAGAGATCAAAGTCAGGTTTGGTGGGAAGGATGAGTAGACACGAGGAACACTCAGAAGCAGAGGAGCCAGCCAAAGGCAGGGTCGTGGCGAGGGTTGAGACAGGAGGGAGCAGGAGGAGCTGCAAGGCCACGTGGGGCTGGTCAAGAGCAGAGTCAAGGCTTGAGTAACAAGAGCAAGGGACAGAGTCTGGGGTCAATGGCGGGGATGGAAAACTCAGCTGTGGGCCGTACCGCACGCTGCCTACGGGGTACGTGGCATTTGCCGTCTTCAACCCTCACTTCTCCCTGCCAGTCCGTGAGGAGATCCAGGAGCAGGACCCAGCGCAACGGCCAGCGCTGCAAGGCGAGGAGGTAGCCGCAGCGTGACCGTAGGTCGTGACAAACTCTCGTTAGTACTTGTCAGGAGCTCATGATACAACATGGTTAATGCAAAGTATTCAAAGCTCCTACCCCCTCAAATAGCTCACTTTCAGTCTTGCCTGACTTTTTATGAGCTGTGATAAATCCCATAAAGCTTCTGCCCACTGCCATTAGGACAAAGTACTGACTAAAATGCTTGTATGTGCTAATGCTCCTCACAGAAATATGTTATTTTATTCTCTATATTGCATTGTTTTAATTGTAAAGTGATAGCTGAAGTGAGAAGTCAGTGCTTCAGTAGCACATCACAAGATAAGAGCATTTGGCTGTCATCAGACCACTAACAATAAATGTAGCAATAAAACTCTTTGTTTTCAAAAGAGCTGCAAAATGTTCCCTGACGAAAACTGCTACATTGTATTTCCCATGTTTGGCCTGATGGGCGTCAGAGGGGATGCCAGCTTTTCCTGGCGCTGTTGCTGACGTATCGGGACACGGGGATACGAGGATACAAGATAAAAGTGTGGTTCAGACAACTGGAAACCAGTGATTGCAGAAAACTCAGCTGTTTAAAGAATGAAACTGTACTTTTATCAAAGTAAGAGACCAACTCCTTTGAATAATCCTGCTGGTACAAGTTGCTGTCACTTGGAGTAAAATTAACCTCTAACCTCCCATGGCTTTAACTGTCGAGGTATTACTATGTCTAGTTGTTACTGTGATCCTCTCAATTAAGCAGCACAGAAATTAGGATTTCTAGTTCAAGAGTACGTTTTGCAATTAACAGAACACACCCCATACCAGGTTCAAAAGCTTGAAAAAATGTTTTTCCCCACAAAATAGATTTAAAGAAAAATTTTGGAAGTAAAAAGAACAACTTTTGCATGTACAGGGGAGAATTTTGCTATGAATCCCGGGAGCTTCTGTCCCTCCACGTGGCCCATGCCAAGCTGGTGGCCGGGAGGGTGCTGATGGCCACGTGTGCTGTGCTGCCTCCCAGGCAACGTGCCAGCTGCAGGAGCAGAAATGCTATCGGCAAGAGCACGAGGAGAGGAAGATTCCCCTGCTCCTTGTCCAGCAGGCTCAGCGTAACCCATAGCTATCTGAGCACAGGATGCTCATCTTGGTTCCTCTTCTGTACCCAACTGTAGATTTTTTGCAAGAGCTGAAGAAACTGAATTATTTCTGAGATTTTTCCTATCCTCTCTCAGATTTGGACAAAACTGACCACGAACCTCAAAACTAGCCAGGGAGGGCTGACCACCAGACAGCACGGCCACAGAGGCTCTGGCTGCTTTGGAGGTCAGGCAAAAGGGAAACCTTTCCTATGTGGGTCAAGATTAAAAAAATCTTATGTTGGTGCCACAAGTAGGATCTTAGCACTTCTGAAGGATTTTATCTTCTACTTCCTTCTGCAGCTAAAACCACTGCAGAGCATCCAAACATTTCAGCAGAATAAATTTCATTTTTTCCTCTCTTTTTAAGCCTATTGGTAAGTAATCAAGAAAGAAATGAACTGTAGTCCTAGCGATTAAAACAGAAGTTTCTTGACAATGAACTATCAGACTTCAAGAAACCAAATCCTGCAGACCGGTTTTTACTCAGTCTCTAAACCTTTTGGGGCACTTTAGACAAAAATTACTACAACCGCATCAGTAAATAGGTACGTGACACTGGTTCCAGCAGCCGAAGCCCTGCCTTGCAGAGGGCATCTAGCGTGGTGCTCATGCTGACAAGCAGAAAGCAAGCAAGTATAACCGCATCCCTGTTAGATCAAAGCCCACAGCACCCAAGAATGAGCTTTGTAACACTGGCAAGAAGCTTTTCTAAGATAAAATAGAGCCACTTTGGTCTCTGCAAGGGAAGTGAAGCCAGGAGTTAACTGATGAGGTGACCAAAGACTCATCGGTGCAAAATACAGGGATGTTACAGAGAAGCAGCCAATGCTCAGGCTATTCCATTCCACCTGTGGCCAAGATGCTGTGTCCTGCGTCCAACCCACAGTGCCATGCTCCATCACTCTCCTTGTCCTGAGGCCTGGGAGGATTTCTTCATGCCAGCTTGTCAGCCTGTCCCAGGGAAGCGATCTCTTCTCTGGCACGAGGCTGTGATGGCTGCATCACCGCTGGGGAAGCACGGGTATCGGCAAATTTTGCCTTACGCGCAGTTTGCCAAGACACCTTCCTACCCGTGTGCCCCCTGCCCTGTGCAGGGGTGGGCACCAGTGCCAGATCCTGGCCGTGTTTTGATAAACTCAGGGCAGAAGTCCTCCCACAGCCCTCCCTCATGATGACGAGGACCTGACGGCCAGTGTCAAGTCACAGCCAGGGCTCCCCTGTGCCACCAGATGCTGGGGCTCCTTCTAGCCTGTGGGCTCTTCCGAGTGGCTTGTTTGCTGCTCTTTTCTGCTTTAAAGGATCATGCTCGGCCAGCTTGCTGAGCAGGCACAGAAACGGCAGAAACGGGAGCTGCAGTGGGTACAGAAATGGCAGCCAGAGAGAGGAGTGAGAACATATGAGAGAAACAGCCCTGCAAACCCCCAGGTCAGTGCAGAAGGAGGAGGAGATGTTCCAGGCGCCGGAGCAGAGATTCCCCTGCAGCCGGTGGTGAGGAAGACCCCGGTGAGGCAGGCTGTGCCCCTGCAGCCCAGGGAGGCCCCGGGGGAGCAGATCTCCACCTGCAGCCCGGGGACGACCCCACGCCGGAGCAGGGGGATGCCCAAAGGAGGCTGTGTCCCCGTGGGAAGCCCGCGCTGGAGCAGGCTCCTGGCAGGACCTGCGGATCCGTGGAGAGAGGAGCCCAGGCTGGAGCAGGTTTTCTGCCAGGACTTGTGACCCCGTGGGGACCCACACTGGAGCAGGCTGGGCCTGAAGGACTGCAGCCCGGGGAAGGGACCCACGCTGGGGCAGTTCATGAAGAACTGCAGCCCGTGGGAAGGACCCACGCTGGAAAAGTCTGTGAAGGACTGTCTCCCGTGGGAGGGACCCCACGCTGGAGCAGGGGAAGAGTGTGACGAGTCCTGCCCCTGAGGAAGAAGGAGCGGCAGAGACAACATGTGATGAGCTGACCGTAAACCCCATTCCCCATCCCCCTGTGCTGCTGGGCTTGTAGGTAGAGAAGCCGGGAGTGAAGCTGTGCCCAGGAAGAAGGGAGGGGTGGAGGGAAGGTGTTTTGAGATTTGATTTTATTTCTCATTACTCTGCTCTGGTTGACTAGCAATACATTAAGTTAATTTTCCCCAAGTTGAGTCTGTTTTGCCCATGGTGGTAATTGGTGAGTGATCTCTCCTGTCTTTATCTCGACCCACAAGCCCTTCATTACATTTTCTCTCCCCTGTCCAGCTGAGGTGGGGGGAGTGACAGACTGGCTTTGGTGGGCACCTGGCATCCAGCCAGGGTAAACCCACCATAGTAACACCCTCCTCTGAACAGCAAAGCAGCTGCACATGCAGCTATAGGCAGAAACAACTTTCAGCTGAGCATCATTCTGGATCCAGTGAGCACTGTCTGACTGGATGATCCCCTGTGATGTGAAGACTGCTCTAAGTCTTGCTCAGCCAGCAAAACCTCCTGAGTGAATAGAACAAAGTTTTTGTTTCTGTGGGGAAACCTAAATCAAACGACGGGGGCCATGCAACAGACCTCCTCGCTCCTCATTCCGACTAAAATTGTTCCAATACAGTCCACACCTTCTTTACTTAAAACAAGACCTCCTGGCTCTCCCAAGATGTGCCTTCCCAGCGTGAGCCACCAAAGACCAGTCAGCTAACCTGTTCTTCAAGGGAGCTTGTAGAAACTCCACAAAGCCGTACTGAACGTTACACGGAAGAAGAATGATGTAAATCAAATAGGGCAACAGGGGAGAAAGCACCCATCTGTCATCTTGTTGAGTGACTGGCCCTCTGGGAAGGGCCAAGCACTGCAGAGCCCCTCCATAACCCTTACCAGTCACTCTCGGGTGCACCAAGAAGAGGAGATACCACCTGCAAGATCTCAGCAGAAGTTAGGTGCAGGGAGTACAGGCCAGCGAGCTCCAATTTAAACAAACGGCCCAGGCTGCTATGGAAACGGTAAGATTGGAAAAGAAGCACTTTGAAAACAAAACATAGTGAGGCAGATTTCATATCCACTCTGAAAAGGTTTATGACCAGAAAAGGCAAAGTGGGTGTTAAATGCTTTTTAGCTAAGTCAATAGCAGCAGCACTTTGAGAAGGAGGCATTATGGATTCACAGCACCCATCATACATCTTCTATCCCAAACCCCAGGAGAACATTATTCTGTAATTTGCCAATACTATGGCATGAAAATTCTGGTTTCTTAACCCCTTCCTGGCACCCTGTGTCATTCCAGATTATTATTATAGCTATAAATTACTATATGTAACTATACTAAGCCCATCTGTCATGACAAGTGGACAATATATAGCTAGAAATAATCTGACACAGGAGGAATAAAATTATCTATGGCTTTAAAGCTAATCAAAACTGAAAATCTTAAAGAGGTTTGGGGCTTTTTTCCCTAGGAAAAAAAAAAAAAAGAAATACAGCAGAGAAATGGCAGAACTTTGCTATTGATTTTAAATGGTGTGTGCTCAGATCAACCTGGTGTGGCCCAAAAGCAGAGTATTCAATCACATATACTCTAACCTCAGCAAGAGTTTGTGCTTGGATATTCAAGTATTCTGTCATTAAATGATTATTGCAAGTAGCGTGGAGACACGAGAGATTCCTGACGGCAGCATGGTTAATTAATGTTATTGTTTATATAGGTGTTAAATAAATGAATGGTTACATACTGTTGATGGAACCAGTCACCCATTTTTTTCAGAACAGCTCCATCCTGCATGTTCCCTCGTGGTGGCAGGTCACTATCTGTCCTTGCCAAAGACAGCTTCCATTCGTCTGCTCCTTATCATCAAGCCTGAGGGCCACCACATTTCGGGAAAGGTGATGGCTGTTTTGGAAAGGGGAATCTTAACTGGGTAACTAGTAGCCTCTATATGTTTGAAAGCCAAAGACAATGAACAATTTTGAGGAATGCAATTTTTCTGCTTTTCTTGGAAGAGACACACATACTCTGCTGAAAAATAACATTTCAGTATGAAGAAACAGGCAAAAAAGTAAACCCACAGTTTACATCTTCTACATAAAAAAATATCGTCACACCTGCAGCAGGGAACATATGAGACCTAACTAGAGATGAGTATCAACAAATGACGATGGGAGTGAGAGGGGAGAGGAAAAGAGGAGCAGAGGCAGTTTGGGAGACACAGGAAGAATATAGGGAGTATGGAAAATAAAATTCAGAGGTGCTCTGTAGGCAAAGCAGCTATTAGCACCTGCTCCACTACCTCATATGGACAGACCACTCCATGCTTAGATTAGTGTGTCTGGTGATAACAGCAAAACCAAAAAACCTCTGCAACCCCCTTGCCCCTGAATCCTCTGTGTACATATAAACCTTTTTTTTCAGATAAACAATAAATTTTACTTTAAATCAATGTAATGTATTCCGAGTTTAAATCTTTTTTCAAATAGCTTTTGTCTCGGAATACTGTACTGTCAAACCAGCCCTGGGATGGAAGGGAGCCTTATAACTGGAAAGTAAATCTTTCAGGTAGCTTTTTTAGAAATATTGTTTTCAAATCCATGTAACTAGGAGAAAGATCCTCCAGCTATCTTTAAGTTAAAGAATGGAACCTAACTACATATTTACAGTTCTAAATATATTACTCTCTGCACTCGACTCCAACAGCAGAAACAGCTGAATAGCAGCACTAGAAATTTTCAAGTTGTCCTGGTCACTAATGAAAAATCTTTAGGTGCCATGAGAACACCACCAGGCTCAAGGCTTCTGAAATCTCAGTTTTGCGCACATCCGTTTTGAGAACTGCAAGAGTGCTTGCAGCATACAGGAACAAATTTCGACCTACAGGAAAAATGTCCGGACAGAAACATCTCCTGAGATGTGGGCTGGAATCTCCTCTGCTCTAAGCCATTTCCTGCTGTTCTGGCAGGCAGGAGGTTGCTATCCACTGCCACCTGGCTAGGTGACTTTTTTTGGGAGGAGGTGGGGGGAGGAAGGAAGGACCCACAAGCTCCCAGCTGACAAAGAAACTTGACCTCTATGCCAACTGTTCCCCACACAGACAGGGGGAGGAACAATGCCACGTGCCTTCTCCCCACTGTCAACCAGATTTGGATATAAGGAACAGCCCTGTTGACACATGAGAGTGAGCAGAACGTAGTAGACACCAGCAACCAAAGGGTACTGCCCCAAGAGAGCTCCGTGGGATACAGCATTTCTCTTATAAATCATTTTATTGCTGGGGAGGAAACTGTGGTCTTCTCCCAGATCAAAGCAAGTAAAAGAAACCAAACCACAATTTGCTAGCACTATAAAATGAAACCAAGAAAGTAAGTGAAAAACTGTTCTTCAGCAACAGTATCAGCCTCCAGGGCCCTACCATCAGTTATGTGCCACAGCTTCATTGAATTCAAATGTGTTGCAATTTCCACAGCAGGCGGAGGTTCCAGGGGTTTAAAAGTTTCCATCTAGTCCCCATCTCCTACTCCCTCTTGCAGCATGACCGCTCTTAACACAGTGTAAGTAAACGTAGCTTGTATGAACTGATAAAGGCTAAAGTGTTGCCTTGTCAGAATACCTGGAGAATTAGCGCTGCCCCTTGGTCACAGAAAACCACTCTCTGTCAGGACTGCCAAACCGGGGCACACATACAGGGATGTGCAGAGCTCTAGTTACCTAAAGAAAATAAACATGAAAGTGTCTGCCTCCTTCAACACTAATTCTCAGGAGATACATCACAGACCCCAGATTCAAATGCAAGCAATTAACATTAAATATACTCTCAAAAACATATTTCTATACAAACTGGGATGAAGGTGAAGACATTATTAGATAACAAAGTAAGTTTTCTAATAACATTCATTCATTTTAGAAGAATAAGCCACTTCAAAAGCTGTACAGTGCTTTAGGTAGAGAAGCTGCTTCTAGAGTTCTTTGATATACAAAGAAAAAGATTCTGCCCAATTTCAGAGCACAGGGATTGAAACGGCTCAACAGTCTGTCCTTTAAGTCATCAATAACGTTAAAACATAGGCATAATTGAGTATTAATAACTTGACTGCTCTCATCAAACAAGAAATTTAAACTACTACTGGCTAAGAAAAGACAGACATTTTCTACACACCAACTTACTCTTGCACTGAAGAGGGATGCTAGCTTGCTTAACAATGTTAACATGTTACAAGGCAGAGAGTATTTATCCATGCTTAGATCCTACTTCAGGCAGAAAGTGCAGACATACCAAACCTATGTTTTGCTCCAGTACAGCAGATGCCATTTAGCTGCAGTGAGAACTTAACCACGTTAGCAGCATACCTGACCTAACATCCAGAGAGCACTCACCTGGTTCGACACCAGAGGTGAGTTGTACTCAGGGCAGGCAAACCTGAATTCCCGCAAGTCAACCTAGAATCAGGTCTGAGCTGCTGACTGCTCCTCTGAAACAGCAGAGGTTTGAGAGACAACCCTCCGAGTAATACTCTTGTAATGCAACATGCATTGACCTAGGAGCAGTAGCACCAGAGAGAGTGCTGCACCTGGTGCTACTACACTCCTCTTAGTGTAGCTTTGCAACTGACTTACGTTGTGATTGTAATAATTTGGGTCCAAATCTTTGGACCAGTTCTTCTGAGTATCAAATATGGCAGCACAAGCCTAATTTTTAGAGATGCTGACATTTCCTGTCCCACCTGAAATCACTGGAAGCCACAACTTAGTTGTGCTAAAAAGGAAAACTAAAACAAACCTAAGAATTTATTAGCAAATTCTGAAAGCGATGTTTTTCATCTATTTGTGTCTATTTTCCTGCCTATGACACAGAGGTAACAGTTTTAAGCCAGCAGGGTTAGAGGACTGTAAAGCAATGGGAAGCTTCAACCTGGCTAGTAAGGCTTGTGGCTACAGTGTCTCTGTTGCCTGCCTTTGTCTGTCTTGTCTACATGGATAAACAGTTCGGATAAAGCCTGACCAGAGAGAGCAGAGCAGAAGGGAGCCTTGACCCTCTGTACTACTAGACACTACTATAATTCAAGTAGTTCTATAAATAACAAAACTGATTGCTTCATTGGAAAAGACTTTGCAACCTACAAATAAAAAGCAATGCACTACCCCTTGGTGAAATGAGCAATACTCGGAGATGATCACGAAGTGCAGCTCTCTCATTTCTGTACACACAGCACATCCAGCTGGCTTTACGTAAAAGAATCCAGTCTTGCTGTTACTTAGAACATAGATCACTACCTGAGGGGCAAAGCAGAGATGAGAACGTGCAAAAATAACTGCCCATTGAATCTTTCTGCTCCAGTCAGTATCTCTCAGATCTTTGATGTGCTTTCTGTTCTTTTAAGAACCATCATGTGTTTTCTCACAAACTTAAAGCCTGTGATTTAGTATCATCTAATAGTGTGTCATTTCTGAAAACAAAAAAGCACTGTCCACGTAACACAGGCAGCTTCTGATTGTCAAAGATCTTCATAATATCGTTTCTTTTACCCCACCAGGTATTTCACAGGACTTCATTCCTGTACGGCTTCCTTTAAATCTGTAGCAATCTGAGGCTCTGGATCTGCTGTGGGTTTATATCCAACAATGCCCAAAGTGCCTCTTCACTTCCAAACTCCATCAGGTTCTGGATAAATGATCCTAAAGGTCAAGTTTATCCGTGCATCTCTAGAATGATATTCCTTAGGCACTCGATGCTGTAAGTGGCATTAGAAAAACAAACAAACAAAACCAAACCACACACATGAGCTTGTGTATTTAAAATACAGGTAATCAAGCAATGTAAAAAACTTCATTTCCTATGATGGCTTTTTATTAACATTTCTAAACATTTCGGTAAGGGAAAAAATTCATGTTCTGACTGCTCAGGGCCACTGAAAACAAAAGGTGTTTGTAGATTACTGTAGATGTGTTAATTTAAGTTGCGAGTTATAGTCCAAGTTCCTAAATTGATTTTGCTCTTTCAGCTGCAGGCTGCAACCTTTAAATGCTGAACTTTAATGCCAGCACACCTGAGCTGATTCTTATTACATCACTTAGCACTTGGGAAGAAAACCCATTGTTTTGTGGGTGCTTTGAAACTCTGAGGCAGAAAGCAATATTAATGCGCTGGAAAACAACTGTGTCACTGGAAAAAGAATGTCCCATACCTTTATGGGAGTGCCTTGTGCATATTTAGAAAACTGCATTGCAAGTAAAGCACACAGTGTCGAGGAGTTCTTACCTGCCAATCCTCCTGGGTAGCTCCTTCCATCATCAGCAGAGTCCCGTGATCAAGTGGGATTCTTAGTCTTTCTACATATGTATAGTCTCCATTCTCTTCCTAAAAAGAAACATTAGACCCTGAAGAAGCAGGCATGTGCATTTCTTAGAAAGCCAGTCCTCAAGAGCAGAGCTCAAAAGGCTGTGAGGGGAGAGGATGAAAGGAAGCTCTTACAAGATCAAGAAGTCTAACTGAACCTCTCTGTTACCATATTTCATAAAGAGTTCAGGAGCTGATCATTTTAAGGATGAAAGAAGCCACTGCGTCTCACTGCCTGTACAACACAGGTAAAGTTCAACCACAAATTCCGACACCTAGTGCAAAATTCTGGAGCGAGGCTGCAAACCTTTTGGAAACACCCACTCTTTAAATAAACAGTTCTGTGCAGAGACATTCTGCAATAGCCACCCTGATTCCAACAGTTAACTAACTACTTCATAAAAAATACACATCTTCTTTCTATTCTGTATTTGTCTTGTTTTGGACATTACATGTTGGTACAGTATTATCTGCCAGATGAAGAACCTTTCCTTTCCAGCCCCCCGCCCCCCAAAAATAATCTCTTCTTCCTATAGTACCTTGTAAAACAAGTTGTCTTAAACTTTATCATCACTAAGCAAAACACACTGCTAAACTAGAAGACAAATAATTTGCAAACTTTTGTGAAGCCTTCAGGTTACGCACAACTTTAAGCACAAATACAACAACTGGACATAGTAACACTGCAGAATTAGCCTCACATGTGCCACATCAGTGGGAACAGTAACTCTCTACTGCTTTGCACTATCCCTTCCAATTTCAAATCAAACTAATACACTGACGAGTTGCTCAGGGAAGTCTATCACGCCAACATGGTTCTCTTTGTCAATCACAACAGTAACCTCTTCATGAAATCATACTATGCAAGACATGAACTATCATCCAGAATGCTCCATGGGCAGGTATTACAATGCTCTGTGTATTCCTTTACTATTTTCTGATTTTAGCCTTGAACAGCTGCAGAAAAATTTGCTGCAAACATTGAACAACTTCCATTTAATATCTTGCCTACTTAATGCTGGCACTTTGATTATTTCATTAATATTGAAATGTGAATAGGAAAACCAGGATGTACCCCAAATACAGAATGGCAGTATATATTTTGCCTTTTCTAGATCTCTATTGCCAACTTTGCAAGCTGTCTAGGAACAGTGGGGAGCAACTCTCTGAAATGAGGAATTCAGGAAAGTTTCAGATAGGAAATCCTGCAAAATATGGGGACTGTTTTGGAGAGAGGAGGAGTTAGAGAAATACTTTAATTAATGATGAAAGGGAGGGGACTCAAGGCCTTTTAAGTTCTAGAAAGCCATAGATAGCATGAAAGTATAAAGTGGACAATAAATGTCCTCCACTGAAAAAAGAGGATGACAGGTTCTCAGTCTCTACATTGTACAACTTCAGGGTTAACTTTGTTCTGAGTATACTGCATATAGCGAACAGATAGCCTGAATGCCTGTTTGTTATTGTATCACTGCCTCTAGAAGCAGAGATACTGTGGCTTTTTTCCAAAGCAATCACCAAATCAGTTCTTTGTTCTTGAAAGAAAAGCCAGAAATACACAGTTACTACAGACTGATGAGAAAAAAATAATTAGGCCAGGTCTGAGTTTCTAAAGCATGATGGTGCGTTTCTGTAAGGGACCATACATCTTAGACAGGTGCTGCACAAATGCTTCAGATTTTTTATTTTTTAACTAGTTAGGCAGTATGTTCTCTTCCAGTTTCTTATAAAGGTTGGTGGACTCCTAAAATCACACTTGTTGAGTGTTTAGGAGGAGGCAATGCTCAATTATTTCAGACCAAGCTGAAGGCAGCAATTACTCCAGATTCAACAAAACCTGTTACTACCAGAGTGGCATTTGTCATGTAGAATGAAACTGTACTTTGGAGGGGCAGGGAAAAAAAAATAAAAGAAAGAAAAGAAACAAAAAAAAAAAGAGATGAGAGGTCACTACTTATGTCACTTGTAGCAGAAGCAGATGGCAAAGAAGAAGCTGGAAACAATACAGGACAACTGAGACTGGGAAAATTGAATTATCACAGTAAGATTTAACCCAGCTTGAGGTGCAGGTATAGTTACCTCACACTGACAGAAGTCCCAGGTTCCTGAAACAGAAACAAACATTACAAGATATCCAGGCTTCAGCTGTATGTTGAGTTATTCAGGATAATTAACAGGGCTCTGCACAGACCCACATCTAGAAGGAAACATCAGCGTGTCATAAAAAGCAGACATTGTCTTTTGAGAGCCATCAAAAAGACCCAACAGCTCTCATCCAGCACATTTTACTACTTTTACAAAAACTCACATTTTCAAAAATCTTAACTAACTTCCTTGAAGCTTAATTGTGTAGTGGGCTAACTTGATGCAGGTTCGTCTTTTTTAAAGTTCATGGCTTGCTGAAAAGCTCAAAATAATGAGGTAAAGTATCAACTACTGGGAAAATTATGTCCTGGACTTGAAACAAAGTTTGATTTTCAAAAGAACAACTGGGAGTGTGCGTGTATGTATAAAAATGATGCAGATGGAAAGATGACTGCAAATTCTCTAAAATGCAAAAGAGCTTGGTTGGAACCAAATCAATTCCCAATAATAAAAGCATCGCTTGATGTAATTGACTATTTATTCACATCACTGCCACGTTCTGTTCATGTTCACTGGGACTAGAAGTCACAGTGTGACAGAACAAGGCTATTCAACACTGCTGGTGCAACTGGCAGCGCTGGCTGGCAGTTCTGGTTTTGTGCATTTCTTGGGAATACCTAAGGGCCCAAGGCTGTGCCAGTGATTAATTAAGCTCACTAAACCTCTGGAATCAGGGAGTGCTGAAGGCATTCAGAACCACCTGTAATATATATATTTTTATAAGGACAATGCAAAACATTTTTAAGCTTCTAGAATTATTAGCCATTTATATTGCTCTATTAAAAGTAAGGTGTAATGCCAAAAACGTTTTCTTAGACTTCAGAGGAAACAAGCAAGAAATTTCAAAAACAGGTATTGTAAACAAGACTGCTGATGAAAAGCAGAGAAATACCATTACATGGCTCTTTTCTATTTCACAGGATTACATCATTTCACTCTGTGGATGGACAACAGTGGACTTATTTTTATCTCTTGCTCATCTTGATTAAAAAGGAATTCTTCCAAGATAAATGATTTAGGAGAAAGCATCCTTTTGGCTTAGAAAAGTCAGTATGTAAAAGCAGCAGTTACTTTCTGGTTTAAATGGGACATCTGTGAGCTTAGTTTTACTTAGAAAAAGAGATTTTCATGTCAACTGGTTTCGCAGAGCTGGCTAAGTTAGGAAAAATTTTTTTACTGTCTTACATATTGTTAGTAACGCTGTCCACCAAATCTCATTTCAGAACTTTTATCTCTAGAGCCGGTGTTAGACATACAGAAAACTCAGCTGAGTTTCAGAGGTCAAGAAGTTTATGAAGGAAATTTATTCTTGACATCTAAGGAAAAAAAGATTTTTTTAAAAGTACTGATAATAAATATGGGAAGAAATGCATCAGGTAACTTTTATATGGTCACTTTGTAACTCTATAGATGTATTACAAAACCAGCTGCTTCCAAGAACAGGTCCAGTAAAGCAACAGTTCTGCTTCTTAGTATATTAGGATTTTCATAATCTTCAGTTGCACGTTTAATACAATCCAAGCTTTACACTGTCCAAGTACAGGGGCTAAAATTTTTTTTTATGCTTAATTCAAGAAACTACAGCTAATAAGCGAGGAAAGATCAGCATGAGTTGATGGGAAGCTATGAATATAAAATCTGTAAGTATTCCTGGACTACACATCAAGGTTTTTTTCTTAGAATGGTATCAGGATCAAAAAGGTAAGAAAGAGAAAAGATCTAGTATAAATCTATATAAATCACCTAAGTTTGTTTCTCTAAGTCTCAGGCAAGTTTATTGAGATAGTAGTAGGAAATGGGTTCCGGATAGTGTAGAAGCATCTTCTATTGTAAAGAAAATTAAATGGAAACATCTTGTAGAATAATGTATAAATAATGCACTTATACATGCAAATGATGCAAAACTATTTCCAAAGGCTGAAGTCAGCAGCCTTTATGCAGAATGCCGGCTTCTAGTCTTCTGCTTTACCTATTTACCAAGAGAATTCTCCTTATAAAACGTCTAATCTTGTCTTGTTTCTATCCCTGTTTTCCAGTTTACTCCTTTACCCCCAGCTGTGGGAACACCCTCCTCCACAACAAAGTGGTCTCATCTATCGATACTTCTGCATTTTTACCTGTTCATTCTCACTCTCTCTGATGAAAACCTCACTGCAGGTCTTTTCTTTATGGATTCAGTAAGAATGAATATGGTTGTATTGCCCTTTCCTCATGCGATCCACTTGCCTGCCCGCATAGCACTATCTTTAAACTCCCTCAAGTCTTTCTGCAGCTGACCTAGCAGACTGCAAGTGAGGTAGCTCTAAAGCTCTCACATCTTCCTCCCTGCTTGCCTTATAGCTGCTCAAGTCCTGCCAATACTGGTGGACACCACCTACTCCTCTGCAGCCACTGCTGCCTGCAAGTCTCCTCTGTGCCAATCTAAAAGTTCAATCCTCCTTGTCCTGATCAAAGCCTCTGTTTCTACTGCGCTCCATCTATTCCCACGTTTGTCCTCAGTTAGGCCTGTTGGGACACAAAAGGTTATTTTTCTGCTGTTTTCAGAAGTACTAGGAGATCTTTAACTTCTGCTAGAACAGCTACTCAAGGACAGGACGACTGTGTTTCAGTGTTTCATCTGAAGGACAGACCCATCTGAAGGCTGATTCTGAGAACACCATGAACATCCTATTATCTAACACATGCGCGAAGCTCCCTCCCTTCCCCAGCACCCATCAGTTTCCTTGGTTACAGATGGAAGAAAAGCAACCTGACAGCTGGCTTTCTAACTGCTTCCACAGTTCACGTGGCAGTTCTTTGGACATCAACACCCAGCTGGTCCTTATGGCACCCAGACGCCCACTCCAGAGCACCTCTCAGCAGGACCTTAAACATCACTCTTCACCCTGGAACTAACATTTCACACTCAGCTTCCAGAAAGACCTAATCAGAGAACCTGGCCCTGTCTCGCAGAGTTGAGCAGTGATAAGCAGTAGTCAAAATGGTAGGGAGACTGTATCAGAAAGACCCATCTAACACAGTGAGAACAATTCCTCTGGAGGAGGACGGTGAGGTCACGTACGAGTGGGACAGAGGCCTTGAAGCAGCATGGAGAACAGGAGGGGGTCACGGTGGTGCAGCGGTGACAGTTATGCTGCAGGCAAGCACGAGAGGACGTGTTGACAAAACCAAAAGATTGTATGTGAATTGTGTATGAATCACAGCTCTAAAACAAAGCATTCGTCTCTTGGTTTCAGTGTAGGCAGGAGCTACGACGAGGAGGGAACAAGGAGGCAAGAAAAAGTTTAAGTAATTTAGTAGAAAATAAAAGAAACCAGATCACTTCACTGTAGACTTTGAAGTACCAAGTAGGCATCCAAAAACCCCTAGAAACCTTTTAAAGCAAAGCCAAAATACCAGCTACGACAACACAACTGGTCCAATAAACAGAAAAGGCAGTATTTAGAAGAAAGAATGCTTAAAAAGAAAAACTCCAGTGATAAAGTAAAACAGTTCCTGGCATCATGTTAATTTCCACAAAAAGTCTCCTTAATTCCAGTAGGGAATTTACCCTGAAATGTATTTGTAGCTTTTTAACACGCACTGGGCTGAAATCTGAGTAAGAATTATTTCTGCTTATAGGCAAAGGATGCTTGTTGATGCAGATTCAAATAGGCTATGCATGTCTCTACACTTCTTTACTATCTATTATGACGAATACTTACTCACCCAGTACAGCACTCACCCAAAAGAAAAACAGAGGACTGAACCTTTCCTTCCCCTCACCCCAGAAAAATTTGCAGGAAAAAAAATACCACTTGCACCTAAGTAACTTTTTTTTTTATTTTATTTTTTGCCAAGGAAAAATGCAGAGAAAGGATAAGAAGATTTCCTTTTGCGATAGTTTCAGAGTGGCCTATATAAACACCACCGAATTCCTACCAGACAAATGCCAAAATTCACACAGACATGCACAAAAAAAACAACCCACCAACATTACTGGTCTTCTTTGCTGTTAAGAGAAATAGGATTTTATCTAATAAGTCATCCACATTTCAAGATATAATAGGAAGATATCTGTAGCAGTATTAACATGAACTGAAGTCCCTGAAGGTTCTGATCTAGCATTCTTCAACAGCACTAGAAGATGTTACCTGACTTGTGGTACGTTCCGTTTTGTACCCAGTACATGATCACACACAGGCAACCACTTTAGTGTTTTTTTTTCCAGCATCACTTATCCACAGTGAGCTTCTACCATAGGATTTCTCATCTTGTATTTTCATTCCATCTTTCCACCTTTCACCTCAAAATACTTAAAAGCACTTACAAGAACAGAGGCAAATGAAGGCCTTTGAAACTCTAGAATCCAAAATACTAGAATGTTGGCCCTCAGAGTGGTTTAATTGGGGAGGAAAAGGATTTACTTTCTCTTGCTCTCCTCAGTGAAGACTAACTCTGGAAAACCCAATGTACTGATACTGGCAGATTATAAACCAGGGAGAGCCTGCATGTCTGTTAATCTGAATCCCTTTTCCCTAGGCTACATCCCTCTTCCTGTAACTCGCTTTCGAACAAAGTAATGATCAAACTTCAAATATCTACAATCAACTTTAACTTTCTCTTAATGAAAGAGAGAACGCTACATTACAATAGAGTATGAAAATTACTTCTTTGGTGGTACAGCCTGAAAGGTTGTAATTTCCATCAGACTCTCTTGTAATTCCCACTTGGCAAAGCATCTAGTGTCACAGGATGCTCTCAGAAAATTGCAGGCTTTGGGAATGTGCAAAGAATACATAATGTGTGCCATCTAATTATTAAGTACGAGTTCCCTTAGGCACAGGATGCAGTTAATAGCAACTTATTCAAAGATCACTCCGCACACGAGGATCATACCTTAGAAACAGGTATGTCACACTTGCAGAAGGAATACACACTTCATAGGCAGCAAGACTCAGCTAGTCAGAAATATCAGGTCAGACAGAGGCAGTGAAGAAAAAAATCAGGAGAGCTTGAGGGATACATCTACAGAAAATCATCCACCTCAGGAAGCAAAGGGAAGAAATTGTCCAGTACAGATCAAAGGTGGCAGCCAATTATGAATGGCGCAGACTGAATTTCCCCTCTTTGCTCATAATGGGCATCTTTTCAGAAAATAGAAAACAGAACAAAAAGATGTCTTGCTCACGAACTGGGTTTGATTTTTAAGAGGGAAACTGCAAAGTTTATACTGAAATCTAAGTGGCTTTGATCCTGATCCATCGAAGGGGAACACATGCACTTCTAGAAAAGAATCCAAGCACCATTTAGTTTCCCAGAGGAATGAACTTTGGAGCTGACATTTTGTTATCATCCCAGCATCAAAGATACTTACTCACGATGTGCCCACTGATAAAATGTGCTGGTTATGTGATCTCATGTTCAGGGACCAGGATTAAATTAACTTCAGACAACAAAGAATTTATAAATTAAAGAACTGCTGAAAAATACAAATTACTTGTTTGCTTTCTGGTTCAAATTCTGACCTTTGCTGTTCACGACTAGATGACCAAGGTGACTCTTGATGGGCAGACTTTAATACATCAGCATATAGTTTTCTAACAGGCTGATAATCATCACCTTTGCTTTCTGCATTACTTATTCGGAATAAATAGCAACATAAGCAGACAGGAAACTTCTTCCCAAAGTTCTCAAAGACTACACATGCAGAAAAGACATCTGAAGTAGGATACCCTAAAATGAGGCCTGTATTCTCAACACAGGAATATGCGAATTCTTCACTTGGATAAACGCGAACTGCAAAATTTAGGCGTTAAGTTGGCATGTGAACCCAACATACCCAAGCACAGCATTTTATCCAGAAAAAGTATTCATTATATCACCAACTTATTCCTGAAAGGATGTTCCACACATGCCTCCTTATCAAAGTAAGGATGTCTGTTTAGTCTGTGAAGTATGATGCGACAGTTTGGTATTTTAAGGAAAGGAAATGAGCTCCTTCCCTCCCTTCACTGTCCCTCAATCTGAACACGAGTCAAAACACAAACATTATTAAGACTTTTACTTGCAAGAGCAGTCAGAGCTACTCTTCATCCTACATACACTACGCATTGCATGTTTGCCAGAGTTTAAGAAAATGGTATCAAGTCTCTGGTTCATTTATACAGCGGAAGTCCCCTTCCACCCTCACTGATTTCATTTTAAGTAATGGGAAAGGCCCTTCTTCGGGCAGAAGAGAGCCCAGGTTGCAATTTCTCTGCAGCCCTATACTGCTGCACATTATTAGAGTGGTCCTATTCCCATCCTCAAGATGTCACGTTCCATACAACAGATTTCTTGATCCCTACGCTTATTCCACAGAACTTTACAAATTGTGCTTTCATTAACTACTGTTAAACACTTTTAGTAATTAAGTTCTCTAAACAGAGGGAAAATACTAAGTATATTAGTAACTGTAGGACTCTCTCAATGTGGTATCAACACTCACAGGGGAGGGTTTCTTCCTCATCTCAAAGGTCCGGGTAGCACCAAAGCTGAGTGAGGCAATGACAGGATTTTTTCCCAGGGATGGTTCATCATCACTGTGCCAGTCTACGCTATCCTTCTCATTTCGGTAGAGGTTGCACAGAAGAGAGTTGAAGGTATAGCCAGTGAACTCTTCAATGCGCTCCTTTAGCATGGTCAGCAGAGGATGCCACTGGAATCAGCACAGAAGGAGTAGGGTAAATACAGTGAAAGCAGGCCACCAGCATCAGAAAACCACTAAGAAACAAAATATACTGTGCTTTAATCACAATAAACTTGAAATCAAGCAAATGCCTCTGAACAATTCTGGTTATATTTGTAGTAAAGCTGAGGAATGGGCTTTCCACAAAATACGCATACGTTACCAATCACTCAATACTAAATCATCTCTTAAAACCACAAAGCTAGTCTGCCTTTCATACTAATGCAGCCAGCCACCCCAATTAACTCAAAGGTGATGAAGTACAAAGAGTAAAATCTGCTTGAACTCACCATGGATAAACATGGGCAATTCTTAACTAAGATGAAAAGTGTGCAACTTCTCTTACACATATCTGCTTTTTTTTAACCTCCTAGGCAAGCTAGAGGAGTTTAACACAGGGGTCTGATAACATCTGAGTTTCTTGGGCAACGCTGGTGGGCATAGAGCATCCAGAAAGTTGCAATCAGTGACTAAATAACACCCTCTCAGCTGCCTGCAACTGCTGACACAGAACAAGAGACAACACTGTCACAACGCGGCCCTCCGTCCCTACTTGGTTAGTACAGCTTGTTGAGCCCAACTCATCAGCTCTTGGGGATTTTGCCTTCAACATTGTTAACTTTTCAGTGGTTCACAAAACCGGTGTCACAGGCCCTGAATTTCATCCTTCCCTTTGCTAACATCTTGCTGAGCCCACAGCCCACGGCAGCTCTGCACATTCCATTACAACTCAGTTCAGTGAATCGTTATTTAATGTTATAAACTTACATCACGACTTTCATCTGTCAGAATGCTTTTAAGTACTACATAAGTACATATATTTATAAAAAAAAAAAGCCAAAGCAATGTAGGCCAGAATTTTTGCCCATTATATAAGCAGAAACACAGATCAAGAGAAGATGAAGAATTGATTCCAAATCTCCCAGTGCATCACTGGCAGAGGAAGGAACAGACAGCAGGAATTATTTCCTAGTATCTGCCTCTACTAGTGGCGTCTGCACCACCTTCTTTCCATGCTAACCCATGTTTAAAGGGGTTTTCACCTATTGGCTACACTGCAGGAGCCTCAACATACCATCTTTCTCTGATAGGGGTATTTCTAGCTAAGTCACCCCTTCAATGACTAAGCATCATGTAAATAATTAATTATACGTAAACATAGCTTGCAGCTACAGGACATGTAGGGAAATCAGTAATACCACTGGAAAAAAGCTATAGCTTGTAATTGGGCTGCCTGAATGCGCAGGACATTCAAGGCACTGACAGAAGTCCAACAAGAATTACTGAAAGCACTTTTCAGTGACCAACCAGGACTGGATTCCTTCAATCCTTTCACAAAAGTATTTATTACTAAAACTGTTACCATATGGTGAATTTTACAATTCAGTGGAAACCCCATTACAAACCCGAAGGAGCGGAAGTAATTTTGGTAACACAGTAATGTTTCAACAACTACACCACAGCTTCCAAAGAAACATTTTTCTAACACCAAAATTCATTTAGGCATGAACACTGGATTATACCTAGCAGTGCTGCAATCACACCCAGTCTTACCGAACAAAAAAGGAGGGCCACAAAGCTAATTACTCCTACAGATCAAGCATTCAAGGCAGACAATTGGTTTTGGCCAAGCTGTGCACTAAATTATATTTTCTTCAGGATATTTTTGTGATAAAAGCCCTATTCTACGGGCATGGGCTGTGCTCTTTACACCACCTGCTGCTTCTTCTAGGCTGCAGGAACTCCCACCTACAAAGCTGAGTGAAAAGTCAGAGTGTCTGTGTGCAGTCTGCCCATATGTCTGCCTGTGGGCAGTTTCCAGCCAGTGGCAGGGCTGGCTCCCAGCTATCCAAGTTTGCCAGTGCATCTCACTTTCTGCTGGCGTTTCTTTCTCTCAGTAAAAAAAGAGAATTATTCATGGATGAAAGGCAGGATCAGCATGTGTGACTGATTTAGACCTTGTACCTCTTGGATGAGAAAAACAAGCCAGTGGCCCAATGAGTGGTAACTCTGAACCTTATGCAAACTGAACTGAAACCATGAATTCAGGGTATACAGGCTCTATACAACCTCTGAACAGCAGCGGCTTCCACAACAGGAAATTCTGAACTGGATTTAAATCATTAATGTACAGCAGAATTATTTTGTGAGAGCACTTTCAACCCCTAAAGCTATTCAGCTTCCAGAAAAGTCCATTTAAAATGGTCCACAAAAGAGTACCAAAAAAAATGCCTATTTTTCTACCACAAATTCCATAGGTTATGGAATTTTTGAACTATGGTATTTTTGAGACTACAAAATGGTCACAACTCATCCTGTTAAATAATGCCTTTCCACTTTTCCCAAACCAAGCTTTGCTAGGAAGTACCTGCCTTTGGCAGCAGTTCTGGGACTCAGACACTCCTCTATCGTGCTATCCAGCTCTCAACAGTCACATTTAATTTATGGTTCAGAACACCGCAGCCTACTGCCATGGAAATTTCAAACAAAGCAATACCAAGACACAGGCCATTGGGGCAACGGGCTGGAAGACACAGAGAGAGAGTGAACACGAACAAAATGTCAGCGAATCACTCAGAAGGTTTTCAACCCTTCCTAAATAGCGTGGGAAATTACCTCATACAATCCGGAGCTGCTGAGCAGGCAGGTTGTGTGTGTGATTTCATAGCATTCACACAGGAATCCACAATATGCCTAAATTCTCATTTAAGCAATACTGAATCTAAGTGTTTCTGAAAGTAACTATTTCAGTAATTGATATTACTGTATCTTTACAACAAAAAACTCAGTGTGACTATGTACACTACAACCTCCCATACAAAGATGCACAGAGTTAAGTCACACAGCACAATTCAGAGTTTTGTCCAAAGCTACAGTGAACGAAAAAGCAAAACTTTCAACGCTGGAGTGATAATTTCCTTTTGCCAAAGTTTAGCAACTCAGTCAATCCACTCATA
This sequence comes from Elanus axillaris, assembly GCA_026212715.1. Taxonomy (NCBI): domain Eukaryota; kingdom Metazoa; phylum Chordata; class Aves; order Accipitriformes; family Accipitridae; genus Elanus; species Elanus axillaris. The sequence goes on from JANZLQ010000032.1 coordinate 23,018,463, forward strand.
ATGCTTGTTTTATGAAGTTGTCCACATTCCACTAGAATCTGTTGCTGATCACAAATGAAGTGATGATAGATACTCTAGATAAAAACAGAGGATAGAGGAATTTTTGTCTCTAACTCTGCAAAGGATTTCTCTGTAGACAATAATAAAAGAAAACTGTAAATATATACATACGTTTGGGTTTGGCTGCATTGTTATCCTGGAGTATGTGTAAGGAAGCTCCCCATACCAGGAGGTAAGCCTTGGTTCCTCAAAAGATACTTCTGAAAAAAAAGAAAATGGCTTGAAAATTGAAAGATGATGTAATTCTGCCAAGAAATTTGATCCAAAAAGGACTGTCCACTCACCTAAAGTTAAAAAGCAGCCCCTTAAAATCCTCAGGCTTACATAATGAAATCAAGTGAAGGAACAAGATTATTCAAAAGCAGGCCTGTCTCTGCAAGAATTACCTTGCCAAAATCTTGGAACCACATCAATTTTCTCATCCCTATGCCAGAAAGGGCAGGGACTGGACAAGGTAAAGACAGCAAAATGAAACTGAAATTTTATTTATAATTCTCAATTGTTTTATATTCTCCTGGTTCCAGTGCCCAATACGCTGGCATAGGTTGCAAGATGTATCCATTGGAAAGGATGAAGTGGAAAGGACTGCAGCATCAATAGGACATTACAGAATCAGACGTAGCAAGGTCGGGCAAGTAATAGTTTGTCAGATATGTGTGTACCCTGTGGTGCAATACAAACATCCAAGTTAAAAGTACTTTCAACTTCTGAAAAGACTATCCTGGTAGCTGCTTGTCATGCTTGACAGGTAACATTCTCCATTATACAGTACCTTTATTGCAAAAGCCAATAAGCACAGATGTTGAAGATATTTTCCAGCCCTGTCCAGTAACTACTCCGGTGTATTATCTTACATCCGTTGCTGACTGAAAGAGAAATTTAGCTAGAGCAGGTGCCCCTTAGTGAACAAATCCAGAATAGCAGTCTCTTTACTTACTGCATACCAGAACAAATAAGCGAACGCAAGGGAAAAGAAACAGGCTCTGCTGGGATTTTAAGTGAGAGAGGCAAAAAATACTCCTGGTGACAGAAACCTCAAAGAACACCGTTTTTGCAGCATCACTGGGAGACAGTATGAAGGGATGGAGCACAGACTTAATCTAAAAAAAAAGAGTGGGAAAAAGAACTGGAGATGAGAGAGGTAGCAGTAAAATGCAAAGATCTTTAAGACAGGCAATTTTAATTTGGAAAGATCTCATTTAATTGGCATAGGAATATGGTGATAAAGATTGAAAAATAAGCAGCAGTACTCTTCAGATATGCATGGAAAACCTGCAAGGAAATGTGAAGGAGTGGTAATAATGTAAAATGAAAAACAATGATGAACAATGATTTTGGTATAGAAATGATCTTGGAATGACCTGAAAAGCTGGTCTACACACTCCTTACCTTGCCTGATGTGAGTTCGCTGACCCCAGGGTATGTCTTGCAGTAGTTGTTCAAACATCCAGTCTGCTTGTTCTGAGTCAATAAAGCCAGGAATCAAATGAATCCTAAGGAAGAAAAAGAGAAAGAAAAGATGGAAGGAATATACACTTCTGTACCTGCTTTGATAAAACATTCTCATTTCCAGGATTCCCAAAGGAGCTAGGAATGGCTATAATGCATCAGACCAAAAGGCAAAGCCCAGTATCTTATTTCTGACCACAGCCAAAAGCAAGCGTGAAGGAAAGAACAGAAGGCAGCAGAAGCTCCTGATGAGTCTTCCCCTCACTAAACACATCTAATCGCTTTTTAAAACCTATAAAAACGTGTGACACCAACAATATCCTACCAGTCCTGCAATCAGCCATATACTGTGTGAAAAACGGCATCCTTCTGCTTGTTATTAACTTCACATCTGATAAATCAGATAGCCCTGATTATGGTACTACAGTTAACGTAAGGAAATAATTGCCCTTTATTCACCATCTCCATGCCACTCAGAATTTGATAGCCCTTTATCACTACTGCCATCCTATGCTCTCTTTTCCAAGCACAAGAACCCTCGAGTATTCAACCTCTCCTATTTTTACATTTTCTTATGTACATTCTATGTTTTGACTGTATTAACAGCAGCATTCCAAAATTCCAGCCACTGTGATGGGTTGCAGAGTAGGAATGCTGTTCACAAGAGTTTTAGTCTCACAAGTATTCAATGCTCCAAAGACACCACAACAAGAATATATAGTAAAGGTGCTAATACAGACACAAAATCTCATTATGCACTTTCTGGAAATTTTTATATTCCAGCAACATATTATGAAAACAAACTCTAAACAACAACAGAATAACCCAGCTGGCTGCGTATCTTTCCTACTTCCAGCTGGTCAAAGTTTTTACTTTTCAAATTGGTATAAAAATGTATTTGTAGCTTTAGAAGAAACCAAGGTGAAAGCTTTGAAATAAATGCACAAAAAGTTACTATGTCCTTGGCATTTTTTCCACTACTAACAAAACCTATCGAATTCAGAAGAAAAGGATTAATACTGATATTACACCTAAGTCAGCAAGGTAAAATAAAATGCATTTCAGTTAGTAAGAATCACAGAACAAAAGTAGGTTCTGTTTTGAAGCGTCCTGAAGCTGAAATAATTAAGGCATGGCATGTAAGCAAAAGGGACAACCTTGAAGTTACCAAACCTGCCTAAAGTTAACCTGCCTAAAGTTTTTGGTAGCTCTTAACTGTACAACACAGACATCACACACATGCTAACACAGGAATACCGATCCAAATTTCAAACAGCAACTTACTCGGGATCGTGAAACAAATGGACATAGCCCCTTCTCCTTATTCTGGACAAGAACACTAGATGCAATACGCACTAAATGTTAAGAGATTAGGGTTTTTTCTCTTCAGTGCTGCTCAGAAGTGTGTAAGCCTCTGCTACCTGATACTCTAATTCCAGAAGTACTCTTAACAGAAGATACACATGAATGGCAGTGTGCACCTGCTATAGTCAAAACACTCTACAGAGACCAGACTTCAGAAAGCTGAGTATCACCGCACCATTCAGCAATAGCAAATAAGAAGTTTCATCCACTTACCTAGCAATGCCAGTTGGTACTTTGCTGAGCTCATACACACCAGGCTTGCTGAGGATGTAGAAAGGAAAGATCCATCAGGCGGACAAACAACAAGAAATTATCTTACAGCGTAAGATATTATCTTACTAGTGCTGCAAGCCTGGACTAGGGAAAGTTTTCTTTAAAAAAGAAAAAAAGGGAAGCAATAATGTTCTGGAGACACTCAGAGGTCGGAGTAAGGCAGCAAGGGGTACTGCAGAAGCAAATGAGTCTGTGTGTACTTCCTGTCTCTCACTCTCATTTCACCAAAGGCTCAATACACAGTTTTAGGGCTCTGGAGACAAATAAAAGAGGGACATCATGGGTAATCTAAAGAAGACGACCATACAAGACTGCACCCTGACAACTATGTTTGCATTTATAGGCACGCTGCGTAAGAAAACTCTACCAAGATAACCAAACTGAAGCAAATTTAATTTTCAAAATCTGTAACTTTACCATACAGCACCATACCCTGTCACATTTCATGTCAAAGTTATTCTGAGAAGAACCCTATTTTAACACAAAGGTTAAGTGATCTACAAATACCTAGCTTCACTGTAACGGTTACTAGGGAGTACTTTTTTGAACCTTCAGAAACTGAGAAACTTAACTTCAAGGAAGTGCTGCTTGAGTTGCCACACCGGAGCTATATTCCTGGGTAACAGTAAGTAATTTTGAGTAATTTCGAGAGACTGTTCTAGGAAAACGTACATTGCTAACCAAAGGAGACATATTTGCAGTTCTGCTGACCCAGAATGTCTGACTGTTTGTTCTTCCTGGCTTATACAGCTACACCAACGTTATAAAAACTGGTTAACACAGAACTGGACTCTTCCGATTATAAATTCAGCCCTTCAAGGGCTGAAAGTCCACATTTTCTACTGAAATTTCTTCCAAAGGCATGTCAGTTTTAAGTGGAGAAGGAACTCTTTTTCAGCAGATTCCCGCTGACCAGCAAGACAGAAAAACTGCACAAAGGACAGTGAAGTCAGCAGTATACTCACTCTATCACACCTGTGTCAGGAACTTTGCGCTCCACCTGAAAGGTAACAAGACGATACGTGGTGAATATTAAACATTTAGCGTACCTGGCATGCTCTAGCTGAGCAGAACTAATTGCCATCTCTAGGGACTCTATATAGCCACATACTGGTATGTCAGTGAGAAAAAAGTACCTCTGGACAACTGGTAAGCAGTAACAACCCACCCACTCTCTCCAAGCCCCAGAAACTCTCAAATGTAGCTACCACTGCAGGCGGTTTTTAACAATCAACTGCCCCCTAAAGGACATTCATTCCTAAATTATTTGGATCATTGCAATGCTTGCTATTTATCAACTGCAACCAAAAAGATTCTTACGCTTACATTTGGAAGTAAAAATATAGAGCAACTATAGGAGGGATGAACAAATCCCAGGACCCAGACAACGGGCAAAACACAAGACAGACCAGACATACCAGGAGCTGAAACTAAAATTGTCTGTGCAGCTCAAGATAGCTGTTTTTTGTTAAAACAAACAAAAAAACAAACCAAACCAAACACAGCAGTTTAGCCCAGACTGGATTATCATTCTGTTTGTCTCAGGGATTTATGCTTTTCTTCTCTGAGCTCAGTGGAGTGCTGAGGTGCAAGGCAATACTGAGTTGAGCAAGCAAGAGGGTCAAAATATAGTACTCTATAGATACCAGGGCCCTGCCACAAAGAAAAGAGGATGTTCCCAGACCATCTCCAATCCTTCTGAAACAAGAAGACAGCCTTTCAGACACTTCTGGCTTAGAAAGGAGTGTTCGACATTTTTTTCCCCAAGCAAGGAACTGCCCTCCCTCCCACGGCACAGAGCACAGCGTCCTTCATCTACTGTTGGGACATACAGCAAAGTCTATAAAACAAATCCTGCGCTCTTCCCCTGGAACAAATAAGAGAGATATCCCAACTGAAGGAAAAAACAGAGCTCAAATCATGCTTAGGACACCTCATCGTTCTGAATATTTAGGAGAATGTATTCTTCTGGCTCTCCAAAAAAAAAAAAGTAGTTATGAACAGTTACATAACAAACACTCAAAGTCTGAGGCTAAACTGAGGGACCGTAACTTTCTGTTTGCCATATATGCAAGACAGTTGCAAACTCTGCTTGGTAAAAGCCCAAAGTTCAGCTCAGCTGAGTTTTTAATTTGTTTTTGAACATGAGACCATAATCTCAAAAGTCTGATAATTTTTATCATTTGAGGTTTAGTAAAAAAATCAGATTCTGCTAGTTACCGTGTAATTTTTACCTCTGATGGCTTTTCGAAGACAAATTGCTTTTGAGCGTGGGGCTGATCTTTCCTCATCCATGCTGGTCTGGCACCTGCAGGGGCAAGGTTGCTGGCCACAGCTGCCTCAGGTGCTAAAGCAAAGAGAAAAAAAGCAAAGAGAAAAAAAACAAAGGATCACATGTAATAGAATTTCACCATACAAAAACATACGGTTTGGAAGAACTTACGGAATCATTCTTTGAAGTATTCTCCTCTGCTTGGCAGAGACTCCAGGGAACAGCCAAACCTATGTTACGTAAAACTGCACAGAAGCTGGAATTTTTTTAATGCATGTTATTCACAGAGAAACAAAAGAGAAAACATCTTATCATCAGGATGACATCCAGAACCTTTCAATTCTACCACCAACACCTACCATCACACGCCAGCAGAAATTTTCCCGAGCAGCTGAACTGCTTCCCTCTACAATTTTTTTTAGGAAACAAAAAGACATTTCTCTGGGAAAAATACTTTTATTAAAACAAGATTTTGAAACTAGGGAGAAAGTACAGAAGCACAACTCAGGCATACCACCTTGCGTGTTTTATTTAAACGCACAAACAGGCTTACAAAGGGGCCTGAAGCAAAGTAAAAGTCTTCACTCCGCGGAACTCAAAAGATGGGAAAAATCATTTTTAAAAGCCCCCTCAGGAGCAGGTGGAACGAAACGCGCCTGTGACAGAAAGCTCCCAGGTGACACGCACAAGCCTCGGCAGTTGCCTGGTTTTCTTCAGAGGTAAAACCCAAAACCAACCCAACCCCCAAACCCCACCTCGCCTAGGCCCGACCGCGCCGAGCCGCCTTCGCGGGACCCGGCCTGCCCCGGCGCCCCTCGGTTTCCACGCCCGATATCTTTACCCAACGCCTCGTATTCGGGGTGAAAACCTAAACTCGTCAGTTTTTAGGAACAAGCTCCCTCCGAGGGCGGGCCCGCACCCCGGGCCAGGCGCCTGTTCCCGGGGCGGCCGGGGGCCGCCAGCACAAACCCCCCCCCCCCCCCATCC
>JANZLQ010000032.1:23024968-23053333 GCA_026212715.1 Elanus axillaris
CCATCCTCCCCACAAGGCCGCGGCCCGGGCAGAAGGGCCCCGCCAAGCCGCGGACACCCGCCCCGCGGCCCTGCCAGTCGGACCGGGCCGGGTAGCCTCACCTGAAAGCCGGGCCTTGCCTGCGAGCCGTCCCGCCGGGGCGCCGGCCCAGCCGCCCTGCACCCGGGCTCGCTGCCGCCTCTCCGCCATGGCGCCGCCGCCGCCCTCGGCGCCGGGGGTTCCGCTCCGCCACCGAGGGCCCCACAGGCCCGGCGGCAAGGGCTGCTGCCTGCCGGGCCGGGCCGGGCCCGAAGCCACCTTTCCCCGCCGGGTACAGGCTGTCGGCCGCGGCCCTGAGGGGCAGGGGCGGTGCCGGCCCGCACGCAGGTGCCAGTCAAAGCCGAAAGGGCAGGTTTCCTGTCATGAAGGCGGCTACTCCCACACAGAGGCTGCTCTTCGCTGGCTGTGTAGATTACGCGTCTATTCCCCCCGCCCCGCCGTGGGGAGAGAAGCAGGACAGCTCTGTAAAGTTACAATTAGCGAGGGGGACCAGAAGCGGGTCCCCATGCGGTGCTCGGGCCCGGGTCCCGGCAGCCGCCGCCGTTCCCCTCAGGCACCCAACCGCGACGCCATTCCTGCCGCCCCAGGCCTCGGCACCCTCCCGCCGCCTCTGCCCGGACCGGGCCTGCGACCCCGGCTGCTTGACTTCCACCCTTTTCTTCCCCTCCAGCCATGGGAGCGAAGGAAAACTCACTGCAGGTTGTGCATCCCTGACGGAAAGCCCTTCGGAGCAGCGCTGCGGGGAGACGGCACCACGAGAAACCCTCCGGCACGTTCCATCGCCTGCCTGGGCTGTTTCGAAGTACGTGGGAAGCCATTAAATACACGTTTTATCTCAAGTTGCTGAGGCCAGCAGACAGTCCAAACCAAACTCAAGGCAATTCAGGTGACAAAGGGATTCCCTGCTGCAGTTTGGAAAAGAGGAGGCCTCGGAGGAGAGCAGGAACCCAAACCGCAGGCCGAGCACCACGGGCAGGGCAGCGGGTCAAAAGGAGCCCAGGCTCCCACCCCGCTGCCTTGCCCGGGCACCGCTGCTTCAGTGCCAGGTGGACATGCACGCTGTTCCCCTCAGACATATCTTTCCACCCTCAAGAGTCTGAAAATTGTTATTTGGAAAGAACCATTTCTTATTAACAGTTCTAATTAATTAACAGTTTCGTTTAAAACCACTGGAAGACAAAATATCAGCACTGTAAAATAGGTAACAGCCGGGAAAACGTGGGTTTGGCATGTAGCAGTACAGTAATTTTCACTGCATTATTATATATGATAAAGGACAATCAGGCATGTGAATGTACACGCAAGCGTTTTCAGGAAAAAAACCCAACACGTTAAAGAGTCAGAGTAAATTCCATTTTATTTGTTTTACAAAGTCAAAAACATACAGATTGTTTAGTCCAATGCTTCCACATCAGATCCAGAGCAAACCAATTCATATGTTCTTACAGAACTAATACCACTGACTTCACCATCCCTGTTCCAAAAAATTAAGAAAACTATGGGATAGGATCTGCGTCTCAGATTTGATCAGCACCATTGCATCGGTATTCAGGTTTTTTCAATGTACAGAAATGTTAGCCCCAAATCACGTCTCAGTACAACATATTTTACTTCAAAATCAGAGCTTGAAATTATTCCTTCAAGGACAGAAGACAAACTCCACTCTTCAAGCATAGGAAGTCACCACAGAAAACATGGGTAGCTGCTTGCAATTTCATTTGCCTTGTAAGTTTCAGTACATTTTATGGTTATAAAAGGGAATGTTAGAGACCAGAATCTTTATTTAAAGAGTAGGTAAATACAGACAAACAGCAGTGCAGACTTCTCATCTACTCTGATCCCTGTCTCCTAGAGCTGGGTAACTTCAGCCTCACTGGAGCACTCCATTTTGGAATAGAACCATGGAACAAATCAGCTAAACACAACTAAATTAAAACTGTTCTACATTTAAAGACGTTTACCAGGTCTCATTTTTAAAGCTGTCTCAAATATTCAGCAGTCACATTTCAAAGGGCCTCACCAAAAAGACAGACTGATACATACTTCAAAAAGAATTTAACCACCATTGCTAACAGGGAAAGTAACTCATTTCAAGCTCTGCATTTAAAGTGCCCGTAATCTTTTACGTAGCTACCAGCATGTGACACATAACTTGTGAACATTTATCTACATTGTGTTATCACCACCTATTACAAAGAGCAGGCACCAAACTTTTTAAAAGTTATTACAAATCGTAACGATTACATATTACTGAAAAGTTAGAATCCATGTCCAAGAACCAAGAGAATTTAAATATTTTTTGCAATGTTATTTTATGTATATATTTATAGATGAGCAAATACACGTATTTTGGGGCTTGGCCCATTCCCCCCCAAGTTCCTAACCAAAAATCATACTGAACCATGTAAGCAGGGGAGCGCTCATGAGCTGCCTGACAATGCAGAATCCTTGCAAGTACCCAAAACCTGAGCTGGGAAAAAGTTATACTCTTATCAATAGCGCTAGGTTACCTTTTTAAATAAACATGCTCCCTTCCCACTCCTGCCCACCTGTCCAGGAATATGTGAGAACTACTATTTTCTTGCCCTTCACCCCCACACACAATACATGGATGTGATGGGACACTATAACCAAGCTATTCCTCAACAGCACAATATCTGGTCAAGTCCATGTTAAGTATTTCTTAAAGCACAGTGCAATTTTAGTCCGAAGCACTTCCCCCCCTCATAATATCTATAAACAAATAAAGCGTATTTTCAAATCAGTATTAGAAGTCAACAGCCTTGTTTCACCTGTATCCTCAAAACAAGACTGTTTTGCTTGTTGGGAAGTACCCCTACGACTGAAGATACTTAAAACATTAGGTCTACTTGGTGTTGCAGCATGAGTATGGAACCTGCAGGACTCCCAGGCTTCCAAGATCGAGTTGCCTCCAACTTACTTCTCCTTCACTTTTTTCAAATAACGAGCCCGTATTTGTTTGTTTGCTTTCATGAGTAAATTAATGACAGCAGGTGTAGGCAGAACAGAGAAGATCCATCCCTAGAAAAAGAAAAAGGGAGCAGGCGTGTCTCAGCTTTTTATAGCATGTACCAAGTGAAATCTAAGTTACTGGCACGTGCAAAAATCACCAAGTTATGATTAGAAGTTAAAAAAAAAATTAATATTCAAAATTATTCTTTACTCTTCTTCCATAATAAACACAGAGGACACTCCAGATCCTTAGGTTTTCCAAGGAGACTTACCATGAGTGCATGAGGTAGGTACCCGTTGGTCTGGGACTGCAGGCCTACCGTGCCTAAGGCAGCTCTGACATACGTTTCAGGACTGGGCTTATCGAAGGTCGGCTTGCGGATTTTGGACATTTTTGTTGCCACATAATACGGTAGAACACTCTGCATGCAGGAAAGATCACGTTAAGCAGAAAATGCTTTCAGATTAACTCACAGATCCATCAAGGAACTAAAATCATTGGAAATTAGATAACCTGTATACTGAATTCTAGCTTAAGCTAGCCTTCTTTTCGATTCCAAGATCACAACAATGTACAATATCAAAAATGTTTTTAATCAGGTATCTTGTGGGCCCTATCTGGAACGTGAAGGATAGTTCAGTGGTCTGTTGACAGCCCGCACCCCCAGCGGGGGCCCTAGAACCACCACTCTTGCAAGCGTGTGGTTGAAAAGCCTTTCTTACAATTTGCCTTGTAAGTACAAAACTTCATTCCATTTGTTTAATAGAAAATGCTGTGGTGTTGCTTCTCTGTAGTAAACCCCCAACGTTTGCTTGGGAAGGAGGTGCAGAACTCAAGACAGGGGTTTTATACCTGAGTAACAGCTCCTCAGTTTGGCACCTGTACAAAAACACAAAGGCAGGAGGAAGGAGGAGGACGGGGAACACGAAGAGACTTGGAACACTGAGCTTGTAACTCCACAGGAGGGCTCAGAGGAAGGAGGAGATATCGGTACCAGAGTGGAAGACCTCAGGGACAGAAGGAAGGATCGAGAAACAGAGCACAGTTAATGGGCTTTTACAGCAATATTTGGAAGAAACAGGAAAAGTGACGGTGGGTCTCAGCACTCACTACCTGGCCCTGGCATAACAGAAAAGCAAGAGGAAGCAGCATGGGTTCATCATTGACAGAAGGACACTGGTACCACAAAGGCATGTCAGTGGTGGGGCAAGACAGGCCTGGAGGGTCCAAAACCACATTCCACCTATCCCCAACCTCATGCTACTGGAGAAGGAAAGGGAAACGCATGTATACTGGCACACTAGGAAGCAACCCTCCTTCCCCATGGAATCAGTCATGGTTTTGGCATTGCTTTTAACTTGTCCTCAATCTAGACCTCTAAGAAAGTAATCAAGAGAGCTCTGGTCTACAGCCACTTAATCGGATATTAAACATACCAGATCTCACAATCTTAGAAAGGTTGGAACCTTACCAGGACTTTGAAAAGGACCTCCTAAGACACAGTCTGTGGCTGTACTAGTGATTCAATACATACAGTCATTACCACCCATCAGTCGTGAGCACTACGATTCATGTACCTTTACAGCAGATATCCGAGAAGCACGTGTCCACTTCTGCTACACTAATGGATATCAAAATGAGAACACCATCTCAAAACTCAGTATATTTGGGCAAGTTACAGTTCAGAAACCTGCTTCCCCATGCTTGACCTCAGAAACATTTACTATCACACTCTCAGAAGCACAGCACGGGGGGCAAAGGACCACCTGAACTCTCACTATTTATCCATGCCATAGCTGTGCACCTTTCAACAGGAATTTGACCATCACAAACAGGAAGCATTGGTGTCTCCGTTCATTCCTTCACGTTAGAACATTAAAATGGTGTACTTTGCTCTATAAATAGGGCTTTCAATAATATATTGCATGAGTTCACTTTCAAATGGAGAGGAAAAACATGGAGACCTGAGAGGCAGAAGTGTAAGCCGTTACCACTGCCTTTAAAGTCGCCAAAAGCTACAAATGCTTGGTAAGAAAACTACTCCTTCTGTTACCATAACAGCATAGGTACCTAGTTTCAGCTCCAGAACATGAACCTCATCCATTTTTCAGATTACACTTCCAACCTGAATCTAGTGTGGTGATTTAAAAAAAGAAAACAATTCTGAGCTTCTTATTCACCACCAAATTATATCTGCAACATCCCCACACAGAGCGGTGGAATACTTACAGTCAAGATTTATTTTCTGTCTTCCTCTGCTCAAAACAGACTTCGTAAGTGAACTGCACTACCCAGTTAAGCCACTGGATAGCATGAAGGGGCAAACAATTGTGCATGAGGATACTTGAAAAAGCAAGCATGTAGTAGCACTACTGGTTAGCTATTGATCCACAGACTTCAAGGCACATAGAAGCATAGGATTACACACAAAGCATTTTTTTTCCTCCCAAATGCTCTCCAGAAAACAGAGATGGGTATTTCATTTCAGAGACATTAGATTTACCATCTTCCTATCAACTGTGCCATATTTTAACAGCTATGAAGAGACCTGTTAAATCCATTACATTAGTTTTCCCCCCTTCTTCCTCCCCACGAGGAGCTCAGACATTCATGAACTATATCTAAAACTGGCATGACAGATTAAAAAGAAATAAATTTCACTGCCTAAAGCCTTTTAGCATTTTGTATTCAGGCAGATATAACCCACACTACCTGAGCAAGTAACTGTATAGAAGATTCCTTGTCTTTATCCAGGGAAAGCCTAGCCTGCTCTCGAGTTTCAAAACATGCCTTAAAAGTAGTTTCTGTCAATACAATGTCGCTTGCTCACTTAAAAACATTTTCTACTGCCTACAGCTCTGATTGTCCAGCACTCAAAATTGGGATCTTCGGTGTTGTATGGATGCAAGAAGTCAGACCTCAAGTCCTGAGCAGAAGCCTCTACTAAGTACACTACAGTCACATGAAAATAAGCCCCCAAAAGTCTGATTGCTTGTTTACACAATTTTATCACCTATTTTACCTTACTTTTTTAAAAGACCTGAACTCTCAGGTGTTTTCCAAAGAAGTTTCCTTCCATTTCTTTGTGGGGAAAAGGAGGCTGGGGGACATAAAGGGGAAAAGAAAGAATTGCAGCAACCAAAGCTGACCTGCAGAGAAAGCTAAAAACCTTTGGAGGAAGGAAGGCAATGCCATTAGTCTGGTGACAGCACACTTCTGTGAATACCTGGAGAGAGAGCTGGGCCTGTTCAGCGTGGTGAAAAGGAGGCTGGTGGTGACCCAATACCTGCCCCAAAGCTACTTCAAGGTCAGTTATGAAAATGAGAGCCAAACTCTTCTTGGTAATGCCAGACAGAATAACAAGAGGCAAAACTGTCAGTTTTGGCTGTGGACTGTCAGACTGGACACCAGGGAGAAGGTCTTTTGCTAGGAGAACAGTACAACTCTCAAACAGGCTGTCCAGTGAGGTCACAGCATCCCCACCCTTGAATGTTTTCAAGCTTTGGTTGGATAAAGGCATGCCTAGCCCATGATCTAGGGTTAGCAGCAATCCCACTGCTAGGGGAGCAGGAGGTTAGACTAGAAAACTCTCAAGAGATTCCTTCAAACAAACACTTAGAGGATTTTGTGATCTGATATTTTATATAGTGAATATGGTAGAAGAAAACAGGTAGTGAAAGTTTTTACTGTTACACTTTTGCTATGCATAGTAATGAAGTATAGAGCAAAAATGCCAATAACTAACTGAAGTTAAGAAAAGGGAATAAAAGAAAGTGGTAAAAAAACCAAGCAATTATTTTTTAGACATATTCAAAGAACAAGTTTCAGAAGAGTCTGCAGAAACCTTTCAGGGAGAGATTTTTCAAAAAAAGTGTTGAGAGAAGTCCTTGTCATCTTCTTCCGCATTCCTTTTCTTTTTGCTGATCTCTTTCTCTCCATATAAACACACAGAATTTTAACCTATGCTATTACTGTGCTGCTTCTATAAAATTAAGTAGGCCTGTCAGCCAGAAAGAATATGTGTTTTATCTAAAGATGGCTACATTGCAATAAACCCACTATGTACAATCAAAACTAAGATTCCACAGAGAAGGCAATCCACTTGAGCAAAACTCATACACTTCAGGTTGAACTTCAGAGACTTGTAAAACCTCACCTGTACTTTGTTTCTGCTTTTCACACAGTGGTACTCTGCAGGTATTGGCATGGTAAAAGTTAACTGTTTTACTTTAACTGTGATCTCAGCTGGAACTGCAAGTCTGGAATTAAAAGCTCTATACTGTTGAAGGTCAGAGAGATGAACTACAAAGAATTAAAGGGGGATGCAGTCTTCCTAAAGGCCTGAAGGAGAGAACACCAGCTAGTCTTCACAGGAAGGTACTTGTAATATTCATTAGTGGTTTATACTGACTTAGGCTGGAACAAGATGACAAGGACATGGTCTGCAATAAAATTAGCATAACAAATTGAAGCTGTGACAGCTATTGGTCATCAGACCCACATAACTCAGAATGGCAATTCACTGTCTACATTTAGGGGCAAAAAAGCAGTGCTGTCAGGAATTCAGTACCCTTAGCCAACATGGGAGTTAGAAAAAGACAGCTTACCGCAACCGATGAAGTTTTGTACAGGAAAATGTTAACTGTTGATATAGAAAGCCAGATGTAATTTTTCATTTGTTTACAATGTTAAAAACATAAGACACTGAAACAAAATTTTTGTATCCTTTCCATACCCAAAAGCTACAAAATCTTTCCTGTACTATGTACATTCATACTGTGCTTAATGCCTTTAGCCAAGCATGAGTTACTGGGTTATTTACCTTTCCAGTTTCAATAGCTACTCCATAGTCATAAATGCACAGTTCCTGCTCCTTCTTTGTTCTCCTCTCAAACTGACAGAGTACTATTTAGACAAAATTTGGGAAGAGACAAAGGCACATAGGAACAACACATCTCAGAGACGTAACACTTCTTTCTCCTGCAAGCATCTATCTCTAAATACTCTCATACTATCAGCAGCTTTACCTGAGAAAACACAGGAAGAGCTTAGACATTGTTTAAAAAAAAAAAAAAATCACATCCAGCTCTGTTGCCAGTGAAGATGTGTCTTGAAGGGGCCTGTGCCTACAGTTTGTAGGTAGGCTTGAGCAGGAAAGAAATCCTACCAGAAGACTTCATATTAATGACGTAGAAAAGAGAAATACCCTACCAGTTCCTTCAGTCTCATTTGGAGATCGTGACCACAGATTAAAAAGAGGGCCACATCACATCTGGATGAAACAGATCGGAAGAACAGCTGTCTGATAATGAAGGTAAATCTGCAAGTAATGCAGTTTGAACCACATTGGGGAGACAGAAGTAATACAGAAGGGTAAAAGGGAAGAGAAAGCTGTAAGGAACTCGCAGTATGGTAAAAACTGACCCACCGCAGGACAGTTTGGGGCTGAAGCCAGAGCAAGACCTGCAAAGCCTTGTGAGAAGAGACAGTAACAAGACATTAAACACCAAAAGTTGCTCCAGCTTAATCCACTTCAAGAACTGAGAGCACACACAAACCACACTGTATGCTGAACCTGTACCTGTTCCGAGTGCTACCTTTTTATGCATCCTTCATCACTGCACGTTGGTTTAGCTGAAGGTACATCCCAGGGTGCTAGGGCACAGCGTCAAGCACTCTGAGGAGAAATTATGCTTTGGGAGTTCTACAGCAAGTTATAATCTGTTACTAGCATAAAACTAATGTCATCTGGACTTTCCCCGAGAAGGTCTGTAACAACAGTAGTTAGAATGCTTTCAGGTACCACCTTTGCCAGCTTCCTTTCCACTGCCAACAGACCCCAAAATAAACAACATTCCTTAGGATGTTTAGTATAAGGTTTAAATCTAGGTTTAAATGAGGTTCCCACTAAAGGGCCAGTGACTGCATGGGAATACCTCACCCAACAGTTGTCTTTTTTCTTAACACAATCCTCTCTCAGGAACTGGGACAGGACATTATACTAAACATCTGGGACTAAACATCTGGATACTAAACTGCAGGACATTTCCTGGTGGTAAGTTCTTGTTTTGCTAAGTAAGCTTAAAGGGGAAAAAAAAAAAATCTAGCGTGCCAAAAAGGTGACATAGCCTTAAGTTGCTAACAACTTCTCTATGGTTTTAGCCAGTAACAAAAGTTGTGCTCTCATGCTTAATGATGACACAAATAAGGCAGGCAACTTTGTGCCTTACTCCTCATAGGGCCTTTGGAATTCAGGTAGTTTTGAGAACCACCATACGGAACAGGGGAATGACAGGCAAGGACATACACTAGTTCTGTTCGTAAGACGACTCCTAACTGAATTTAAAAAAGGTACCACTGTCTTCACAGTACAGGTAAGATCTTACACCACCTTTACCAAACTAACTATTGCTCTGGAGAGAAACAGGTATAATAAGTAAAGAAAAACTCAAGCATTTGTGGCCAAAGCTGGAAATTCCAGCTACATTTTGGAAGGAAACACCAAGAGTATGTGAGGTGAGATTAAATCAAAATCCCATAAAGCTGTGAGAGACTGGCTTGGTTTGCTTTTATGCCCTGTCAAAAATAATTAAAACCATGGAAGGTAAAAAAAAAATGGGGTGAAAAAAAGCAAGACTCATTAGTAATGTGGAAACCCAGTACTAAAGAAAATTAAATCAGTCCATTACATACAAAGGGTCTTTAAGGTTTTTGTTTGTTCTTGCTACTATGCTT
This sequence comes from Elanus axillaris, assembly GCA_026212715.1. Classification (NCBI taxonomy): domain Eukaryota; kingdom Metazoa; phylum Chordata; class Aves; order Accipitriformes; family Accipitridae; genus Elanus; species Elanus axillaris. The sequence goes on from JANZLQ010000032.1 coordinate 23,034,717, forward strand.
ACACTAGCAGTTTGATTCACTGACATGCAAGGACTGCTACATTCTAGTCTTTTGAGCAGTTACCCATTGAATCTCTGTACAAATGCACTCCAAAAGTGCATTCCAGTAGATGAAGTTGTATAAAGATGTATTCTACAGAGTTACACACAGTTTTATGGAATATTTTATATTTAAATGTTTGATTACCACCATCAGCTTAAAAAAAAAAAAACCAAAACAAAAAAACCACAAAAACAAACCAAGTTTTTTGTTGCTTCAAGATGCATTGTTTCAGAGCAAGTTAAGAAAGCTGCTAATGGGATAAAAGGAAATCCTTATCCATAATCTGTGTCTTATATTCATGAATAAGAGAATATGCTGATTCTCTTTTGTTACCAAGACACCAATGTTGCTGTGGCAACCACACTTACATGAAACAAATGCTACTCACCTGAACAATGATGCCCTTGCTTTTGTATTCTGCATGAAGGCCTCGGGAGAAGTAATCCACGAAAGCCTAGAGAGAAAAGAAGGGAAACATGCAGCATGCTACACATTAAAATGGAAACTATAGTTTGCAGGTTTTTGTAAGCATATTTGAATTACTATTTAGAGTTCCTGTTTTCAAAGTAAAAAACCCTTAGATTTTCAAAGCAATTTTGCATATTAGAGCAATGCCATCCGAATAGAAACCCTGTGCTTACTCGGTATTTTTACAGAGGTGAGGCTCAATCTAAACAAATAAAACCCTTTTTAATTTAGAAGGAAAATGAACTAGATTTGTTACTTAAAACCCAGTTAAAAACGGAAAATAAGACTTTCTATGTTCACATTGTTCACTACTTATATGTCATCTCCTTAGACTTCTTTTGTTTTAAGAGTGATTTAAGTGGGTTTCTCTTGTGTATGGTTTTTAAAACACAGTGTTTAAAATACTTTGTCTTCTGCCTTTACACTTTTAAGAAATGCCACCCTGTGGTGACATTTCTTCCTAGTCCTGAAGTCTACCTCCACAGATTCTCTTCCAAAGTTCTGGAAGTTTTAGAAGTTACAAGCCTAGAAGTTTAAAGAAGTAAAAAAGGTGGATGCTAGTACCTGCCTTCAAGATGCCCTCACAACCGATACAGCTGCCTCCGTAACCATGCCAAGAAGGTATTGTCCTAATAACCTACTAAGGCTACTTAGCAGTTCAAATCAGTGTAGATTCTCCCTTCCCCAGTTCTTCTAAATCACCTTTCCACTTTTCCCTCCTGCACTCCAGTGAGACAAAATATCAGGTTCTGCTACGTTTTCTTGTTTTAGTGAAACAATACAGCCAAATAGGATGAATGGAGTACCTTCAACTGAAGGAACTAAACTATCTTATCCATGTTGAAACTAAAATAAATACTAAATGAATTAATTCAAGTATTTAAGAAGCAGTTGCTTCAGACCAGTTTCAAAACAAACAGCAAAACTCTAGTATTGCACCTGCTTTACAGTCTTCCTTTGGTCACCATGTCACCAACAGATGAACACATGTCCTAACTGAAACCAGCACTTAAAAGTTTGCAGTGCCCAGTGTTTTTCCTGTCAGGGTCATCCCAGTGAACTCAGCCTACACAAGAAGCAACAGAAACACTCCTGGGCTATTTCTATAGACAGTCTTCTGAGCATACACAAGATCTGAAAGAAAACTAGATTTTGCTGCATAGCAGGTAGGTGCTTTTCATCTTCATCTTCAAGTTGCATGTATGAGCTAGAAGGAGGCTCATTAAGCCAAAAAAGCTTATCTTCTGTCCAACTGTTCTTTCCTTCTCCCTTTCCTCCGAGTATATGTGCTTAAAGAAACTCAGTACTCAACATGAACAAGATGACTCTGAAAGTCTGGTCTAGCAATGATTCAAGTGAGCTAGCCATCCTATTGCCATGGTAAGGCACTTGCACAGACATGCAAATAGTTCGGTGCAGTCCCTGAACACAGTTGCCAGATATATGTGTGATAACTGCACAGAGTATATCAATAATCTATTAAAGGTACATTTAAAAAAAAACAAAACCTATATTGTATTAATCAACATGCTTTGATCATTCAAATGTCTAACTATTTCTACATGACGAGTCCTGAAATCAGTTACTGCTCCAAATATGGAGAAACAGTATAAAAAGACTGTCATCTCTACTGGATGCAAAGAGCTTGCCATAAAGAAAATGCTAATTTTACATGAGAAGATAAAGCAACTTCCAGTATCCAAATAAGCTTTGAAGTTTTTCTTCTTGAAGAATTTCGAGACAAGTTGGGTTTTTCTACTTCCAAATGCTCACGCACCCCAACAACCTTTACCTTAAAACAGTCTTAAGAACGCCCTCTAAGTAAACAACCTCTGAATAAGCAGATAAGCATTGCATGCAGGAAAATTTTTTCTCCTTGGATATCCAGTAACAAACCCAAATACTAAGAGATGGGGTGCGGGGACAGGCTCATATTTCACTTCTCCTTAGTATTAATGCAGGTAGATGGGTAAACCTGTCAAAAACTAGGACTATGATTCCTTTAAAAATGTCTCGTTTCATTGTAAAGTAGGGAATTCTCCACGGGAAGGTTAAAGAGTTAGACTGCGTCTGTTCCTGGTAATTAGCCAAAGCCATTGACTTAGGCTTGAAGGGTACTATGCTTTAAACCCCCTCTATATAGATGAGGAAAAAAACCCTAGAAATTGCAGATAGAGTCTTTCTATAGGTACTTAGGGGAGTCACTTTCATGCTTACTAATCTTGCTGTGGTAGAAGATGAGCAGTGCTGAGAATAGGCAGACTACTTAACCTGTAATTGAGTTGCTTGGGAGGAGGGGAAGAAATATTTGAGATTCGCATTGAAAAAAGACTAACCAATGCAGTGTAAGGCATATTATCACTAAAATCAAAAGCTCAATTCATTCCATAAAGCTGAAGGCAATGCCACAACGAAAGTGACCTTTTGTATTAAAACAAAGAACTGTGCTCTCAGGAAACAGCTATTTCAAGAGTGAATTTTATCAGCTAAAACTAATTCAGTCTTTCATGATTTCTAAACTTAAACATCCCTGCCTTTAGTATGAATAAAATAGTGTGCATCAATTCCCTTCTGGAAATACAAAGACGTCACTGAGAGTCTAGAGGAAACGTAGGTCTGTTCTGACATGAATGACACTACTGAAGGTTTCTTCATCCTGTCAAGGTTCTGCTTAGACTCTGAAATCCTTGAAGTATTTAAGGTAATTACCAGGTGCACCTTAAAAAGCTGTAGTGCCATACTGCTTTAATACCAGTGTAAATGTCTCTTGCATTTAGTTTTATCACGTATACTTCAGTTCCATACTGTGTACCCGTATTCTGTCTTCACAGCATTAACTAGAGATCTTTTAGGGGAACATTTTAAAAGCCCCTGTAAGTACCTTTGGAAAAAAAAATAAGACCAGCTCCAGAAAGTCAAAACTGTCCCAGTGACACAGAGAAACCAGAGCAGATAAATATAACAATACATGTCGATCTAGAGTAGTAACTTATGAACTGGTAAAATAAATTTCCAGCCTATTATGGAAGATGACTGGAAATTTCAGTATAAGGAACATTTGGCTAAGCGGGGAGCTTCTTGATGAACAGAAAATGAGCACATGAGAGACAGAAAGAAGGAGAAGTAAACAAAAGAGAAACATAAAACATTATTGGGTACTTAGGAATAAAATCCAAGCTAGGAAAAGACTAGCAAAGGACATTAAGTGTAGCAGTAAAAGATCCTACAGGTACACTAGTTTCAGGAGGAATTTCAGAGAAATGGGCATCTGCTGATGGATGAGGGAGACAACCTAGAGATAAAGGATAGAAAAAGGCTAAGGTATTCAACGCTTTTCTTGCCTTTGCACAGGCAAAGCCTGTTCACGTGCCTCTGCATGCACCGGTCTTGTTTAACAAAAAGGACAGGCAAAAGCAGCAACAATTTAGGGACTACTCGAGGAAGCTGGATGTATTCAAATCCATGGAGCCACCCTGGATCCACTCAAGAGCGCTGAAAGAACTCGTCTATATGTACACAAGTCTGCTGCCTACAATAGCTGAAAAGCTATGGAAACCAGGGGAGGTCTTTGACAACTGGAAGAGGGCTAACATATCCCTCCTTGAAAGGCAAGAATGATCCCATCAGCTTTAACTCAGTTTGTGGAAAGATCACAGAGCCCTCCTCTTGGAATTAATTTCCAAGCACATAAAGAACAAGAAGATTCATCAGAAACAGTCAACAGATTTATCAACAGAAAATCTTGTTTGACCAGCTAAATTACTTTCTACAATGGAATGGACTAGCTTTGTAGAGAAGGGAAACAGATTTTTTTTTAATCTATATATATAAACTATATGCATGAGATGTATTTTCACTTCAGTAAAGCTTTTAACACCATGTTCTACAGCATTATCATTTGGAAGTCAAGCAGATATGTGCTGAAGGGACAAACTGCTGGCCAGTCTGAAAATTGGCTGGACCACCAGGCTCAAAGGGCCATGATTAATAGCTTGACTGATAACAAGGAGAGAGCCCTACAGATCAATACTGAAGCCCATATTCTTCAGTATCTCCCATCAGCAATCTAGATGATGACACAGAGCACACCCTCAGCAAATTCGCAGACCACAACGTTAGATGGAAAGGCTGACACGGCAGAGCTTCAGTCCAGAGAGACCCTGATAAACTTGATTATTTTTAAACACTGTGAGATTTCTTGACTGGCACAGGGTGAAGTGCAAAGTTCTGCATACAGAGTGGGATAATGCCATGCCTTAATTCTGGTCAAGTAGCAGCCCTGCTGAAAAGAACCTGGAATATACGGTGGCTGCCAGGGAGAAGATAAGCCAATAATCCACTCACTGCAAGAACATCAAATGACATACTGGGCTACATTACCAGGATGTATGGTCAGCAGATCAAGGGAAGTTGACTATGTGGTAAATGGCAAGGCCTTAGAGCTCTATACTTTCTCTAACCTGAAGTGCTAAACTTAAGGCGCCTAATAAAAAAGGAGGACAAATGTTCGCTTCCAGCAAGCGCCAAAAGAGTCCTAGTTAAATAAATATATATACATATATATTGAAGATACTCATCTTCAGTAAGATCAGAGAAAAAAGCTTCAAAAGTCAAAATAAGAAAGTGTGTTAAACTTAGTCAATGTCCTTTCTCAACCTCACACTAAGCTTGCTTAGTACGCTAGCATCCTTTTCTGTGTAAAAGTAGAATGCATGATGAAATATATAAAATAGTCGTTTCTGTGCCAGTAAACCCTTGCACTCATTTTTATCTTGACCCTCCAGCTTCCACTACTGGAAAAATTTAAGTTAGAAACTCCATACTTTTAGTTCATGAAAGCACCACTAGATGGACACCAAAACACTTATTCCTGTAGCGTTACCTTATGTTTGACACTTGATTTCAGTATGGAAAAGAACACTTACCTTGGTTGCAGAGTAAAGAGTCAGCAGTGGAGTTGGATACATCCCAGCAGATGAGGAGATATTCAGGACTACCCCTTTTGATCTGAAAGGCATTGAAGATACATTATCATGAAAGAAAGGAAACATCTTTCACATTTCAGAAAATAACTGCAAGCCGAAAGAAAACCTTTAGAATGCAACTGAGATTAAGATCTGTTTAAAAACCCCAACCACATCCTAAATTGAAACTTACTAATAGGACTTTAAGCACAATATAAGTATTCAAGCAGCTGGTATAAATCAGGAACAACTCCAAGGTCAATACAGCAAGAGAATCAAGTTCCATACTTATACACACACACGCTGGGCTAAACTATGCGAAACCGATTGAGTGAAGCTGGCCTAAGTCCAAAAGGCAACTTCTAAATTTCGGGCTAAGGTGTCAGAAATGGCAACACAAGTTTGTTGTATAGTTTACACTTTGATAATCCCTTTCATCTTCTAAATGTCACTTTATGATGGATCTTCAAGATATGAAGTATCCGAATCTACTGCTCAAATACCTAAGTGTTTCAATATAGTATGGAAGATATTCAGTGGAGGACTACAGAAAATAAGATGGTTTACAGCTGTATTACAGTAACAGTGAAGGTATTCCACAATAATATTTCAGTAAGGGTACCAGCCTGAAATTACCTACCGCCTGCCCTGCCAAGCTCTTCTAAAGCATGTGCAGGTAGGACAGAAAGTAAGACTCTTGGATTTCCCAACCACTGACCGATTTTGAGCATGTCTCTTCCTGAGACTAGTTTTACATAGAAACCCAGTTATATTATTTACTGCTAGGTAGAAAGAAGAATTTGTTTTAAAAACTTCAGGTAAATTAGGGCAAGTATGGTGTGAGAAGGTGCTACCAGACAGTCCAACACAGTGAAAGAAGCATCTCTGCTTCTTCTTCCCCTGTAGTAACTTCAAGCCAGCTTACCTGAACATACTAAAAATACGCCGTGTTTACTGCAGAGAGAGAACATTCACGCAGGTAGGCATCATGCAGCTCAACTCCTGCGGATTCACCTATGAGTTTCTCATCATGTTTGTTCATCTAGGTATACCCTATGCTGCTGCTGCCACAATGATTTAAGTAATCATCTTAAAAACAAACAGTTGAGTATAAGTGACCATTAAAAACTAAAACAATGTAGCTCTTTGAAAATCACGACAATAGATTCAAACCAACATGGCTGCTGCCATGATACAAGTGTGAATTAAAGCTGTGATTGATTTGCCTCTAGAAATGAGATGGCTAACATGACAGAAAAGAATCATTTCCGTCATTCAGGATTTCAAACACCTTGCCAAAGTTCATTGTTGCCTGCAAGGCCTGGTTAGTGAAACAAAGAAGAATTGTGGATTAAAACATGTAGTACGGAGAAAATAAGACCACAAATTGGTAATGGATTTTCACAACAGCAAAAGGTTAACAGCGAATGCCAGAAGTTTTTCATATCAAGACAGGTGGTGCTTGTGATATTTATTCATGAGCTGAAATGGGGATTAGCAGTGAAATGAGTATTCATGCAGTTTTTAAGAGATTACCAGATTGGAGAATACTATAAGGAACTTTTTTTAAGAGCTCAGACTGCTATGTGAACAGACTACAGAATGGCAGATGAAAAATCAATATTAACAACCCAACAATGCATACTAAAGAAAATAATGTGACTTAATCACAAACCTTGCAGGACTCTAAATCAACTATCCGCTCCCTGGAAAACCTGAACAAAGTCCACAAGGAGTCCTCTTTTGTGCAGCAGTCACCAAAACCAGCCAAACAACAGGATGGTGGGAATGGCAGGGACAGATGCACCACCACTGAAATCTTGTATTAGAGCCTACAGGACACTTTAATCCCTCCAAATATAGGACAGAAATATTAAGAACCTGATGATTTAAGAGAGAGAAAAAAGAAAAAAAACTGATACATTGATGAGGTGAAAAGATTGGTTGAATTTAGCTATTTAAGAGACTATTAAGAGCAGCCATGATAAGAGTATACAGACTAATGAATGACAAAGATCAAGATCTTGATTTATCCTCTCAGAATACAAAAGCAAGATGACATTTATTTAAATGAAAGACTGAAATGTAGATCCGATAAAAGGAAGTGCTCTTCCCATATTCAAACTACGGGAGTACTTGCCACAAAACTTAATTGAGGACAAGAGCTTAACAGGATTCAAAAAAGGGTGAGCATTTATATGGATAAACATGAGCCTCACGCTTATGAAACAAGCTGAAGCTTTAGAAGAGAGGCTGGCATTCAGGCTGTAAAGCATTGGTCTTGCAGCATCTAGCTGGACTGCAACTTCCCAGCAGGAGAAGTGACCATCATCCAGGTGCAGTAGTAAATGAAGGGTCTGACCCAGTGAAGAAAACCCTCTTGGAAACACGACAAATTAAGAGCAAGCCCTTGCAGAAGCTCCATGTACTGGTCTCTTTGAAGCGGTCAATGCCACTGTGGGTTTTGTGGTTTGTGTTTTTTCTTTATAAAGAAAACGGTCCTGGCCTTAGAAGCTCATAACTTAAACCCTCCAGATGAAAGGAAACGGAGAAGCATGCGTGCTGGGGGGGGGACGACGGGGGACACTTCCAATGACTCCAATTACAATCTTGCTGCTTAGACGAATGGCAGAAGAAACGTTTTTAGGGAGGGATCGGAAGAACTACAGGAGCATCAGTGCAGCAAAAAGAAATTCTGGCACCATCCAACTCAACGGTGCAGTTAATGGGGGGGAAGCTGGTTGAGATGAGGAGAGCCAGGCCCACACCCTCACACCTCCCCATCATTCTACCTTAAGTGGTCCAGCAGCGGGAGCCTATATTTAGCCTATATTTAGCCATCTCCCTGTTGCTGTGGCAACCAGCATCGGCTCCAGCTGCACGCCAAGTGGAAAGAGCAAGCTTCCTCTGTAATGTAATTATGCACTTGCTACTTCCCTGGCAATAAATACCATAGTTTGGTATTTGTCTAGAAACAGTCAACTGGGTTTTGTTGTTGTTGGGGGTTTTTTGTTTGCAAAGACATTCAAGCCTTGATTTTCACTTCCATGAGTCTCCCACCTTAGATAGGAGCCTGAAAATTTACAGAGGGACTGCTCATTTACCTGTAATAGGAAGCTGCGGATTAGAAATTGTCATTTTAAGTGTTCAGAGAACAGGAGAGGAGCCACAGCAGAGAACCTAAACGCCATTACCAAAAGTGGCATTCATTTAATGCTGCTATGTTTATTATCAATAAAAAGTAACAGACACGCCGAGATGCAGTTGTGTTGTCTCCTCATGCGCCTGGATGCAAAGCATGTAAAGTCTGCTCTATTTCTAACATACTGCCTTAAACTCAACATTCAAATACGTAAAAATAGGCACTATAGCCAGCTGCAAGATGCTCTAGCGTGCTCTGCCACAACTATCTACCCAACACGCTGTCCTCCTTGAACAGATGAGGAATAACGATGGGATTCCTAGTCTAGTTTTATTCTTAGAGCCTAGAGCCCTTTCTCCTAACCTGCGGTCCCAGATGAGAAATTTATGGTTGGCCCAAAGAGCAGCTGAGTACAGCTGCCATTCATTCATGCCCTTGGATTTGCTGGTCAGCCACGTCCTCCTGTGGTTACAGACTCTTCAGTGGTGTTAATGGCCTATGAGCTAGGACTATGCAGGAGTTGGCAGCTGCAGACATTGCTGCTGTGCACTGCAAACCCAACTGACTTCACAAAACCAAACAGAAAGTGGAAGCTTTTTCAAATATTTTTCCCGGGGACAGAAACCAAGGCCTTCATTCAAACGGAGCAGTCATTTAAAGTGGCCCCTCACACACAGGAAAAAGTTCAAGATGTGTACTCTTGGTTTTTTGGGGTTTTTTTTAAACCACTGTTAACCTTTTCTTTCCAAGCTTCTTATTGATCCTTGAGATTCCTGAGGTAATCATGTAGTTAGGAAAAGTGAGAAGAAACATGACATGCTGTGCTCAAGGGTAGTCAGAACCAAAGTCAGCAGGATCCTGGTTTGCTGCCTTTCCTTCAAATCATCTTACCCATGTTAATACATAACTGAAAAACATACACAGGATATTTTGTAAGTAGAGTATACATCATTCTGTCCTGAGAAGCTGAAGAGATCCACCTGGCAAAGTTGATAACTATGACATTTCTTCAAAGAAGAAACTGAGGCAAGAAATTGTTAGAGCCTCAAAGTTCCAAAAATTATAACAAAACAACATTAAATCCTTCCAAAGCAGAGTGGCTTTGGTCATGTTGGCATCTTCAGAGGGCAGTAGTTTCACAAAAGGCAGGTCCCTTTATCTGTCAATAATAGCCCATGGGCAAGGAGTAACTTTTGACTTACAAGCCCTGAGTAGCTACCACCACTGTACTATAATCCTCATCCTCTACTCCATCTGTATTGGGAAAGATTACACCCCTGCCCCAGACGTCTGTCTTGGGTCTTTCTTTCTAATTCACATTTCTTTACATGAAATAAATTCATTCTTATCTCCTGATTGTTTAACTAAAACTCTAAGCTCGCCATCACCCCAGTGTGCTAGACACTGACCCCCATACTGGCCACTAGCTCTGACAGTTTGTACCCATGAAGAAACTTTGGTTTAGATGTGAACCATTCGCTCTGCATCTGTGCAACACTTGAATAACTGAATCCCCATCTGCAATGAAGACTCGCAGATAGTGGGATGATACAAGAAAGAGCAATTATTTTTTTTTCTTAATCTTCATCAGATTTGGAGGTTTGCCCCACATATATGCTCCTCCTACAGTATCCATTTGGAGGCAATACTGTCAAGCATGGTTCTACACAGCTTTCCTCAGTATTGACAGCATAGCTCAGACCCGGCCTAGGGCACGCCGAGGTGAGCAGCGGAACGGAGACGGCGAACGGCCTGGGACAGTCAACACCAGCCAGAAAACAGCCTGGAGGGACTACATGGAAACTGCGCACCTTTTAGTTTCACCTGGGAGCTAGCTAGGAAGTCAGTACACGTCTTCCACGGCGACAGTGGTGTGCATTAACTCTTATTTTAAAGAGCTGGTCTCCAGTTCTACTTTTCCAAATGATCACAGCCTTTCCTCAATATACCTCCTACTGTATAATGAAAACATATTCTTTGCATCCATTTTACTTACAATGACTTAGAGAAATAGCCTTAAGAAGGTTATTCCCAGGAACTGTAACCACCCCCTCAGAATAGCAGGTTGTTGAGTTAGTGCTGATGAGTCAGACAGGCTTTTTAATTCTGTTCTAAAAGGAATCACCACAACAGTGGAGAAGGGAGAGGAAAAATAAAAAGGGAATCGAGTGGAAAAGGCTTCCACCGTCTGATGATTCATGCACCATCAGCGTGACTCACCCAGCATTACTCTGCCATTAAAACATGGAGACTAGGCTGATTAGTCACAGTAATGAATTTTTCAAGAAAGGATTCTCCCCTATAAATAATGATGACTTTGTCTGGATAGTGTTAGCGTGACTCACCTTTCCAGCATGCCGGGCAGCACCAATCGTGTCATCTGCAAAAAGAAAACATTCGTGATGGCTGAGAATGCAGACACCAGACAGCCAGAGACCGAGGGAAGCCTCCCTTCCTCCCAGAAGCAGCTGCCACCCCCTCCACCCCAACCAAGGCTCGGGGAAGCAGAGACCATACTTTGCGTGGGCAGTTTATTTTTATTCTACCTGGATAACTTGGCTCTGTCAAGTAGTGTGTGCACTGAATCTGGTGAACGCATCCAGCTAGTAGCATAAGTACAAGAAGAGTAAATAAAAAGATGTCTTTACGGCTCTGCAGCATCCGTGGCCTCTAAAGAACGTTAGAACACCAGAGTACTATGGTACATGGATGATCTTTCTCTCCCCACAAAAAAAGCATGTGTCTTCCTCAAGACTGACTAAATCTACCACCTATGCCAAGACTCGAGACAATATCCAATGCATTTTAGCTAGGCTTACTGAACTGCTGATTTTAAGTTAAAAATAAATTGTGGAGCAGCAAGAGCACTGGAGAGAACTAATGAAGGTAAGTTTCCTACATTATGTTACCTACAGAAAACATTTAAGACCCCAAAACATTTTTTCCTGATTACACAGATGTTTTCACACTGAAGAACCTAGAGCCCCACGAGAAAAGTAGCCTGGCAAACCTCCTCACAGCTCTCGAAGCTCCTGCCTTCGTTATGACTCTGAGCAATCTGGCTGAAAGATTCTCCAGAGCAGTAATCCTAAAACAAGCTTCCCGGTTACAGACAAAGCAGCTCTGACAAGGGAAACAAATCAAGCATTGATCTAAACTTTGGCAAAGTTTTAATCAGCGTGAAATAGCTAGGTTTTGTACTACTAATTACTACCATCCTAAAATACAATTTAAATCCAAAATTTCTGCCTTTAAGAAATAATGTCATCAGAGTTCAACTTGTCCCAAATACTACCCTGCCCCCAACCAACTGTGTTAATGTCACTGACGCCAAAGACGGATCAGACACGAAATAGGAATTGTTACCACTTTTCACATCTTTAAAAGATGTTCCAACAAAGTTCTTGAGAACACGGTGAGGAGGGGGGAATAAAATACTAATAGTACCAAAATGCAAGGGCCCTTCCACTGATACCAAATTACCTTGATAGCTTAAAACGTGAAATATTTGAGTAGTATGGGAGGAAAAACACACACTCATAGAAGAAATCAACATATACAGGAGCACAAAATAGCTGTAAGCACTTTTATTACAAAGAAACAAATCTTATTGTAGCACGCTACTCATATTACTATCACCACTGCATTAGCCCCTTACATATGACTGAATCTGGGTTTGGGGTTTTTTGTTTGTTTTTATTTTTAAATTATAAAGCATACCCTTTCAGCAATGAAGGAGAAAAATCACAGAAGAAAACAAAATTGCGGTTCATTCCAGTTGACACACAAAGAAAATGCTAGAGAAGGGCTGCGGTTTTTGTATTTTATTGGCATTTCTCACTTAGAATACATTCTGCCATCAGCCATGCTGCATGACAGCTTCGATAAGGGACTGTACAGGCAGGAGTTGAACAGACTTTACTTTCATGAAGTCTGCTGTTAACATATTTAACTCTCAGCACTGCCCCAGAAGTCAAACAAAGTATTTAGAGTTGGTAAATATCACCAAGCTAAACAGATCTGATGCAACTTCAGAAAAACCTCTACCATTAAGTATACATAAGCTTTTTCATACTCTAATACTTAAAAAAAATTGTGGAAACAGTTATTTATTTCAATGTTAAAGGATAAAGAATGATTTAGGCTGATTTTAAGACTCATTCAAGATGGGCAGATCTTTTATCTGGTGCAAGCTTTATGATGTCTCCCCTAGATCCCTTGGCAAAAAGCAGCATACTGCTTCTTGCCTCTTAGAGCAGTGTAATGCTGCATATCATCTTCACAGATTGACATATGGATGTGGACTGAAATTGCCTTTCCTTAGGCAACACATAAATGGTAAAAAAAACCAGTACAGGACCTCCCATTGTAACGCAGAGAGAACCCCATGTTTGAAACTGTCATAAATCCACAGAAACGCATTTATGGTCTAAATCCAAATTGCAACCCACCAAGCAGCTCGAACAGCGTATCACGAACCTGCTGGTTACTATTGATATCCCAACAAGGCCACAGAAAAAACATGCCACAGTAACTGTTTGACTTATATAAATTAAAAAACTATGAAGCCATTGACAGTTGAGATATAACAATAGGTACACAAATCAGGTAGAAATCAAGAAGTCTCTCACCACCAGCCGTGTTAAATAGTCTGTTTCTAAAGTTCCGCTGTGGGTTTAATACCACAGGGTTTTTTCCCTCCACAGAAAAACACTGATGGCAAAACCAGATTTCATACTCAACATGACTTCCATTTGTTTCCATTAAAATGAATATTTGGAGGGAATTTCAAAATATCTGTGAAATAGGGCAAAACTGTTTTTTCTATCTGGATTTTTACATCTTGTGATGTGTGAAAAGAGATATAAGAATAGTCAATATCTTTCTGTACAGAAAAAATATCGGTTTTTAAAGAATAAAGTAACAGAAGGCAGCTCTCTGAGTCAGTCTCACCTCACCCAGCCAAGTCCACGCTCAGACTGTTCCAGCAGTGCGAGAACAGTATTGGAAAAATGCCGGCAGGGCATTCTGCAGCCATATTCAGGTCTAGCAAATTTATATATTGTACACACACGTAAAATATTCCCAGCATTAATTCAAATAAAACAATCTATAACAGAAACTTGGTTTTGCCACTAATAACAGGGTCCATACGTGCTTGCATGATCTTTATCCAAAATAGTTGAACAGGTTAACACTCCTGTCTTCAATAGCTATCATCTCAGACTGCCATCATGAAATAGGCAGTTCAACAACAAACATCTAGAACTGAATAAACATCTTCCAGGCAAAGAATCCAAATTTTAGCTAGGTCTTATTTAGAGAGCGCCAGTTCTCTAACGGGGTGTATTTTGTAACTGCCAAAGCACTGTAAGTCTGAGGCTATAGGAATTTTCACGTAGGATGCCAGAGAACTCTATAGTAGGTTGTTTCCCTGAAGGCAATCTAACAAAGGAAGAAGAAAGTGGCAGGAAACTTGAGAGATTGGGAACTACCCTAAGAAGAATGCCTTCAATCGGTGGTTACTGAACTCACTTAGGCTTCCTTCACACAACCATTTTTCTGAGCAAATACTACTTTCCACAGAAATACCAGTGCTGCCGCTGAAAATGTGAGTGTTCCCAGGACTCTGAAGGCTCAGGTAATTTCAGACAAGTAGCCAGACACTAGGCTGTGTCAAAACTGCCAGCTTAACCAAAGCAAACTGGTTTTTCTTTCTGAGAGTTTGCACCAGAGCAGAGTGAGAACGTGCACGTGCATCCGAGAAATTTGCTCAGGACAATCTCCCCGACATCAGAATTTGTTAATTTTTTATATTTTATATACTCTGGCAAAAAGTTCTGTTTAGCGCACAACCATGAAGCAGTAGCTGTTGAGGTTCTTCTGCTTGTTTGATTTTCAATGATTCCACATATACGTACAACGATACCACAGAGTTTGGGGTATAGTTCCTTTCGTTTGGAGGGCTGCGTTATTTTTAAGTCACCTTCTTTCACACCTAACCCTCCAGCTCCTAAGTTCCAGGAGGCTCACAGCAAGTGGCTAGCTTAAGGTAGAGATTCATTACAGACCACGTCATTAATCTTTTACAGGCAACTATCATTTCTTGATGTCCATTTATCTGCAAATGCATTTATTACATGCCCTGCAAGCACTGGTTTTATAGTCCACTCTTCCTCACCAGACCTGTCTTCTACCATCTCATTTTGGAAAAAGGAACACCACTTTTAGTCTAAAGAAGCTGAGATTCCTACTTGCAGATACAAAAATGCGCTGCCATACGGCTAGATTTATGTTCTAAAACAGGCGCTATACTTAAAAGTTCCTATTAGAGGACTAACAAATAGTTAGGAGTTATAACCATCTATTTCCAGTGTTTTTTCCTCAGAAGAAAAATCTCGCATTCTCAGTCATCACCGAGTTGTAACTTTCTCTCACTCTGATCCAAGCAATAGCTCAGGAGCAGAGCTTAGGGAGGAATAATAATTTGTAAAGTTTTGAATGCCTTTCAAGTGATATTCACTCAGACTTCTAAAATACAGTAGGAAAAGCTGAGGTAAATATTCAAAGTCATCCTTCACGTCTTGTAGGCCACACGATTGTTATACAAAGCCAGCAGCCTAATACCACCGTTGTACATTTAGAGACAAATCATTCTGTGGTATGACGTTATGACTGCAAGTCACTCCTTCCACTTCCAAAAGGTATAATGATCTGTAATTAAGCCTATGCAAGCACAACAAAGGATGAAGCTAGAGAACTTGGACAAATTTTCTACTTTGTCATGCAGCTAAGAAGCTTCCTTCAGATCTCATTCATGCATCTTGGGTAAAATTATAACAACTCAAAGCAACATAATCTTTAAAGATCAGCAACTCCCTATGGTGCACACACTGATGTACAAAAACATCACTGCTACTGTAAAATAATTCATAGTGCCTGGGCAGAGGATTGACACAAGTTCACAAAGGCACTAGCTGTTTAACAAATAGTTAACTAACACCATGCCCATGCAACACTCACCCACAGACCTCGCACTGAAAGAACTACGGAACTGTACTCATGCACCAGTAGTTAAATCGATAGTCGAACCTATTCTCAGCATCCACTGTTAAGTTTTTTTAACGTGTCTCTTTTGGAACAGTAACTTCTTAATGCAGCTCGTACCCCAACCTAAACAAGAATTACTTACATTTGTAAAAAATGGCAAGTAAACCTGGTGTCAATTCAACAGAAAATCACAGTAACCCCTGTGGCAAGGTAAGCAACCAGAAAGGGGCACGGGACATACAAAGGGAACTACGAACATAACATGCTGCAAGCCCCGTTCATTGTCAGGGACTTTCCTTTACGCAACAGTTTTAGGAGATAAAGTTTTCCCTATTTAGAGCCACAAGCTTTCAGGGTCTGATTTACAAGGGAAAGCTCTCAAAATAACGATGCCCACCCCAAGGCTGAACTTTCTCTTTTCAAGCTGTGGAATACCTATTTGTCTCAACCCCAAATCTCCGAAAAGCCACAGAACTCCAGGATTTCCCAAATTTCCCCAAGTTACTTGTACTTTGAAGAAAAATCCTCAGTGCTCCCCTGACTGTTGCTGAAAAGTATTTATCACAGCTACATTTCCCTCGTTCCAGCTTCCTGCATATCATGCTCTCAGGTTCAAAGTCAGCAAGGTGGGAAACCGCAGCATTTAATTTCTCCCTCTGGACCATCTGAACGATATTCATGACCACCTTCACAGAACACTCACTCCTCTTCCAAGCATTGGCAACTGTCCCTCTCTGTTATAAACTTATATTATATACTTGGCTAAATCATCATCCTCCCTTTGATTATGACTTTGAATATAAATGTAAAAAACCTCTTGACTAGACTGGAATACACACACACACACACACACACACACAGAGTGAACTCTTCTCACAAGTGAGTGTTGCCATTTCCCTCAGAATTACGTTCCACTTATGTGATCCTCTCCAATACTCAGCAAATACAAAAATTGACATGGGGTTGCAGCAGGGCCCAAGCAATGATCATCTGATTTCTGGTAAGGTACCTTTACAGATGTGGTATTAGGCTACACTAGCCCATCTGAACACTCATGGGAGGGAAGGAGAGGTCATTTCCCACTGTCTTTCAGGATTATTGCTTTTCTCCAGGCTTTTCTCCTTTCTGCGCACAGGCCTGCAAAAGAGTATTTCCCCTCTTTCTCAAATGCACTAGCTTTTTTCAATTGTATATCAATTGTGGATTTTGTTGTTGGGTTGGGTTTTTTTCCTAAAGTCACAGTTTCAGACTTGGTAGGTAGAGTTGTTCCCTTGTCCTGTGTGGGATTCAAAACCTGCTATAATTTACCTCTCACTCCTCTTCCATTAAGAGGACAGCTGCCACTAGATCTCTCAGTTCAACACAAAGTATTTATGCATTTCGAAGTCTTAAGCAAATTATAAGCTTCTCAAATACGGTGATGATAAAAATCCTCGATCCTGTAGGCCTATTATCCCTTTGTATTTGACACTCAGTATAAAACATTAGTACAGCGATCAAGGCGAAGATTAGCACAGACACCGAGGCATGTACACGTATGTAATTTACTCTCCCCCTTCTTCTATTAATGCCAATTTCCAACCGAAGCCTGGCCTGCAAGCCTAAAATTTACATTCCCCCACAACATAATAGCTTGCAAACCTCCTTGCAGCTCCTTGCTTAATCAACCGCTAAGCCAGCGCTCCCTCAACTATTTAGTCCTACTCATTTTTCAAGAGAACACAAGTTTATGCCTCACTCCCAATGCAATTAGCATATTGCGATGCTGCAAACAGAACTAACATACTTGCTGTTCCTTACACACAAAGTACCTCTTGTGGCTTCCAAAGGAGAAAGAAGGGCTCCCTGAAGTATGTGAAACTATTCTCTATGCTCATTACCTACCCATTTTTTCCACTGGACAGCAAGTCTAGCATCCTTGGCTTTCAGGACATTAATCCAACAGCCAAATCAAGTTTAATTGTTTTTCCAGGTGAAATCAAAGGCTCTAGCATACAATGGTGAATTGACACAGAAAATGCAGTTGATACAGAGGAACTACAGACGAAAACTGTACACAGCAACTATAATTTTGGCTCTTCAACACTTGATGGTTAGTGAAAAACCCCAAAGCTTTTGATCTGATATTTTATTCAGTGCCAGAAATATCTTTAGTTTGTGTCTCAAAATGCGATATCAAAAAATTACAGTACAAACCCATGTTGCCTGAACTGCCACCAACAATTACTAAAGAAAAGTTCTGCTTTTTAAATCCCTCCAGAAGCCTGAGAGGAGGTTATGACAGGAACCATGAAACTTCGTATACTACCCCACCTTCTTCCTCATTTACCTGTCAACTCAATCCTTGTATAAGGCTGTATTAAGTCTCAAGCTTTCCTGAGAAAATACCGCAAACAAAAATACTTCATTCTGTTTATGTGTCATGGTTTAACCTCGCCCCAGGCAGCAACTAAGCACCATGCGGCCACTCTGTCACTGCCCCCCCTCAGCTGGACAGGGGAGAGAAAATATAACAAAGGGCTCCTGGGTCAAAATAAGGACAGGAGAGATCACTCACCAATCACCCTCACGGGCAAAACAGGCTTGACTTGGGAAATTAGTTTAATTTATTGCCAATCAAATCAGAGTAGGATAATGAGAAATAAAACCAAGTCTTAAAACACCTTCCCTCCACCCCACCCTTCTTCCCAGGCTTAACTTTACTCCCAATTTTCTCTACCTCCTCCCCCCAGCAGCGCAGGGGGACGGGGAATGGGGTTTATGGTCAGTTCATCACATGTTGTCTCTTCACCCGCGCCAGCGTGGGGTCTCTCCCACAGAAGACAGCTCTTCATGAACTGCTCCAGCGTGGGTCCCCACGGGGTCACAAGTCCTGCCAGAAAACCTGCTCCAGCCTGGGCTCCTCTCTCCACGGATCCGCAGGGCCTGCCAGGAGCCTGCTCCAGCGCGGG
>JANZLQ010000032.1:23065521-23080922 GCA_026212715.1 Elanus axillaris
AAGGATCTGAAAGAGCTGATACTTTCTGCCAGTGTGTCCAGCATTCCTGATAATACATTGAAAAGCAAACCTTACGTCTCATCTTTGGAACTGGCACTTCAAATGCTTCTTAGCAGGGAACTGAATATTCCACCACCATGTTACCAACAGTTGTGGGGACTGAGTGTTACACCACCACATTATCAACAGCTGTGCAGCAGTCAGTCGTCACCTACCTATAAGGTCCCAAGGATGGGAAAGGAAGCTCAGCAGACCTCCTTCACATTTCTCAACCCTGACACACCAGCATTTTAATCACTTCATTTACTAAAAATCTCAGGTGAGATCAGTATTGACCCTACAAATAAGTTTTAACCTAAACTCGCACAGGTCCAGTTAATTTACAGAGTCTGTATGACCTTAGTCCGTATGACTTCTGGTAATGTAGCAAGAGACCAACTATGCACAACAGTATCGTGGTAATCTAATACAAGCAGACATGATCTTCTGCAGCCACACCATCATTTGAAAAATGAGTGGTTGAACACAAACAAAGCCTTGACAAAACATCTTCACAGCTGCGGGAAGGCTGAATGAACCAATAGTCATAATGGTGATAGAGCAGGATGGTACAAATGTTGTACAAAACAAAAGGGCAAAGTGAACTTTTGTAGAAGATACTGGGATGGATTCTTTCAAAGATCCAGATAGCAATCCAAGAACACAGTCAGAACGTCCCAGACCAGTACCTATAGAAAAACAGTTGTCATGCAAACAAAGGCAGTATAAAAAATACCCATGAGAAGGGGAACATAATATAACTGAAAAGTGTGCTGCTTTTTGCACAGGTGGTAAAGAACTGACCTCCTGAGGCATGTTCCCATTCTACGCGTTCCTGCACAATACAGGATGAGACAATCTGCAAACAAATAGGCTATTTAACCACATTCTTCACATACACACCATCAGAAATACAAACACTTTTATGGACAATCCCTTGAAGAAAACACTGCCTTTGCTATCCTCAGAAGAGTACTCCAAATAGTGTTGCAAACTTGGGTAAGGTGACACTACTCAAAATAAATCTAAAGACATTTAAGCAGCCATTCCAGGTCTGTCCAGAGGTCCATCTAGACAAGTATCTGGTATTCCGTAGCAGATACAAGAGGGAAATGGTATTTAAAAAAAAATAAGGAAAGTACACAGTAATGTTTCCTCAATTTATTATCCCAAGCTCCAAGAGTTTGTTGCTCTGAAACTTCCTGAGCTGGCTCTGTCTACCCTGATAGCCTTCAGCCAGTTCTTCCTACAGCTGCTTGCCCAATCACTACAAATCCTTACACATTTTCAGCACCCACCCCACCCCACCGCTGCCACGTTTTTTGCTTTTGAACCTGCCAAGAGCAGAACTGACCAAATTTCAAATTGGTGTGCCTGGATCCATTCCGATTGCTCCATCTGAGAGCAGGGTTTTGAGCTGCCATCTCCTCTTCCTCAGTCATACCTCCTAACAGTATTTTCTTTCCCATTCCTGTCACTATGCATTGGTTGATACTGCACTGACATTCGGTTGCTAACATTGAAGAGGTAACTTACTTCCCTTACTTATCAATTTTGAGCTGGAGGACATTAAGATGTTAACATTTACTTGTTTTCATGTCCATCTTTTCAGTTTCTTACGCATGTCAGACTTCTATGCATCTTCTAGATTCTTCATGATTTGAACCTGCCCCTTTCAGCTTTTACAAATCCTTCCTTACTGAATTTCACAAGCACAAGGGAGGTGGAATGGAGACAGCAAAACCAAAAGCCACATCTATCCTACACCTTCCTTCTAAGGGATCTCCACTATGGTAAACTTTTAAATACACTCACGCTTTGAAAAGAAATGATGCATCACATTATATGTCCAGATCTCAACAGTCTTCCTACACTCTGGGTTTTCATTTTTATACAGACATTGTCTAATGTTCATGGAAGTTCTTTCAAAAGAGTTCGACATCTTAAAAATCAGAAACTAAACCATCAAGTTCAGGATGCTTATTAAAAGTATACTCGTGTATTCATACATGATTTAAGTCATCAAGAAGTCACAGGAAAAGAATATCTACTCTTACATATATGTGACATTAGTGTTTACACACAAATGCAAGAACGAAGGCTGCTAAAGAGCAGATTAAGCCTAAGAGGTCCAGGGGAGACCCCCAGTTCTACCTTACATTGGAAACAGTACCTCCAGGTGCCACAAGAAATTAGTTTATAGCCAGAAAGATCATAAAAGAAAGATGCTGCATGATGGGGGCCGGGAGGGTGCAGAGGGAGTAATACTCAAGGAAGACTGGTAGAGATGGAAACCACGCACTTCGGCAACCAAGCACAACTGAAGCAGCAGAGAACTGAAGGCAGAAAGATGGAGAAAGGACAATTCAGTGGCAGAAAGCACACCAGCACCATCCCGAGCGACAGCCGAAAAGACACAACACTCACCTTATTTCTCATCTGTAAGATGGTTAGTTACAACCTCACTCGGCCAAGCAAAAGCTTAATTAATTCCAAAGGCCAGAGAACCGTCTGACTTACAGGAAATGTATCCAGCATCTTGCTATGAAGGGAAAACACTAATCCAAATGATCTGGCAAATTAGGGCACACCTTTGCTACTAAAAAAGTTCGGTGCAAAATAGTGCTGCATTACCTACAACACCAGAGAGAAGGTTCACACTGGAATTAAAGAAAAAAAAAGTGGAAAGTTAGAACTACAGTGAACTACATCCTAAATAAAGACTAATAAAGAATTTTGAAGTGGCTAGGAAGTAGGCATCTTCAAATTTATTTTTTCAGAAGCTTGCAGATAATTCGAAGCAGCAGCCCCCCTAAACTGAAATCTTGGTTGACAGGCTAAGAAAATGCTAAGGA
Source organism: Elanus axillaris (assembly GCA_026212715.1). Classification (NCBI taxonomy): domain Eukaryota; kingdom Metazoa; phylum Chordata; class Aves; order Accipitriformes; family Accipitridae; genus Elanus; species Elanus axillaris. The sequence continues at coordinate 23,068,416 of JANZLQ010000032.1, forward strand.
AATGAAGTTTTCAGACACGGATAAACTGGGCTTGAAAGAAGGTTCCCCCAGAGAAGTAAAGTTGTGTACTCAGATGCAAAAGCAAACAGACACTAGCCCGGTCGTCAGGAGAAGCAGCTCGGTTTACCTGACAGAAGCAGTGTCAGTGCTAAAGGGCCCTGTGGTATGAAGTCTTGCTGGGAAAGAGGAAAACTAGAAGATCACCATCCCTGATGAAATAATATTCTTACATGCACCACCTGTTTCAAAGCAGTTGGCTACAGCAGCTTGGATTTGCACTGAGTATGTTGAAACAAATCTAGTCAGCTTTGCAACAGAGAGGTTCAGGATAGGAGGCCCACGTCGGAAGCAGGTCGTGGGAACAGTTATTTCAAGCTCAGGGAATGTATTTTAAAAGCCTCTTGCTAGAACTGAAGCATCTCATCACTTTACATTCAAAGCCTCATATAAATATTGCCATCAGAGTAGTGTGGTATAAAGCAATGAAACCATAAAAGAAGTCTCACGTGGTCTTTAGCTTCAGGATGGCCAGAGATGGAGGCGAAGCAAGTAGAAAAACAGCTCTCCATTCTTCATCATACAGGAGGGGGAAAATTTGTTTAAGTAAGAAGATTCAACTACATCCACAAATAAAGATGTCATCTTTCCAGTATCCCTGCAGCAGCAAAACTCACTGTAATCCAGTACCCAGTCTCCAGAAAGAGAGTTTGTAACCTCTCAATAAAGGTTAAGAAGCTGAGAGATGAAAGCAAAACATGAAAACCTTCTGCTTTTTAGTACTGTATCTATGCAGGGCAGAGATGAAGAAAAATTTAAGACTACAGACTGGCTGCAGATAGCTCTACAAAGTCTTTGGGGTTTTTTTTTAAGGGAGAGCCATCCATTTTGGGAATGTATCCAATTTGGGACTTTCAGAGTTCACAGAAGTAGCACACCCAGTGTCATGTATGGAATCTGTTTTCCAGAAGGACAAAATACTTTCAGACTGCTGACAGCGGATTATTATTACACACTGATGATACTCACCATATAGAAGAACGTTAAAATCAGCTGGGAATTACAAGAGCTAGTTTTTTCTGATGATTTTGTAGGGACTTAAGAATGCAAGGAATGAGCTTTGCCTTTCAGCAGAATAGAGACCAGCTGTTAATTACAGTTCCAAGTTACTTGGTGAAGTCCAAGATCCTAAGAAAGACATGTAAAATGACATACAAACCTCCTCCTCCCCCGCCCATATCAGTCACAGTGAAATACAGAATGACTAGAGGAGCGTATGGATACTCAGGAGCAAAAAGAGCAGAAACCCTGGAGACCCTGCAACATTCTTCAGGAATCAGACCCCGGTAGCACAGGTAACAGATGGAGAAAAGGCGATCTAGAGCAAAACCTCTGGGCTCTCTTGCCACATGCATTTTATTTATGTTTCAACTACAGAGTCCATAGGCAAAGCGAATGCCTAAAAGGCTAGCCTTTCCGAAGGGATGAGAGTTCCCGTTTGTGTAGCCATACCGGTCCTCGTCCCAAATGACAGATCATGCTTCTCGTTTCTGCAGAAGAGGAAACGAGAGAGAGGAGGTAACCTAAGGAATAACAGAAGTTGAAGTAAGTTGTAGCCAAAAGAAATCTCTGTTTGCACCTGGTTTGCAGAAGAAGCCTCCAGGTAGAAACACAGCGGTTTCTGCATAGCACAATGAGATGCCTGCCTGCAATTTAACAGAACTTGCTATGTTTCAACACATTTTTAAAAGCGTGTGTGTGTGCGCATTTGGTCAAGCACTAACAAATGAAAGATTTCTTTCATTCAACTACACATGCAACACTGCCAGGGAATTTTTTTTTTTTTTAACATACTGCACTAGTTGCACATGTCATTTCATAGATAGAGCTTCCTTAAAAATAGTGAATATTTTTTAAAATCTAATCACATAGAAGTATAGAATGGGTAAAAAATGGCAGACCTTATTTAAAATGTTACAATTCCATTAAACAGCCTTAAGTTTCGATATACACGCACATACACAAGTCAATTCCTCGCTTCCCAGCTTTCAAAGACGACACAGCAGAAGATGGATCTCTAAGCCAAAGTCCACAAACCCTTGAGCCACAGGGGACATTTAAGTTTCTAATGTGTATAAGGAGGGCTGTTACGACAAAACACAGGAAGAAAACACGCTTTATTCATGCTTGCCTCCATTTGCTCCTCTCTGACTCCCATTACATCAAAAAATATTACAGCTTCTAAGATACACTTACCAAGTCAGAAAAAACAATCTTAGCAACACACAGGACCAATCCATAAGCCCACTCACCCAAATACTATGCTCAACATTGTAAGCTTTCCCAAATCAAGCTTGTCCTAATTGCAAAGCTCACTGAAAAACACAAAATCAGGCAGCCCGGGGGGGGCTGCACAGTCAAGCCATGGCGACGTTTCCCAACGTCGATGTGATTTCAGGCGGTAAGGGCAGCACAGCCTTGATGCTCGCCACGCACAGCCCCTCCGCTCCAGCACACGGCTACGGGCATGAGAGACCCGAACGGCCACGGCACGCGTGGCCATCCTGCTTACCGAAAACACCGTCGTTTTGTCCTTACGTGGGTTTCCTCATCACTACCTCAAAATACCCACTACAGCTGAAGTCGCACAAAAAGCGCGGTGTGGGAAGGTTAATATTGTGTGACAGACGGCATCTCAAATTCCCCTTCCTTCCCTCCTCTTCCCCGACACTATTTTCAACCCCCTCCAAGGCTTTATTTTTTATATTCATTGGTGGCACTGGCTTTTACACAGCACAAAGAAAGCTATTTTTAATTTACTAACTCATTTTAGGAAGGGCATATGGACCATTTCCAACACTTCCTGTAACATTTAGTTTTCCTTAATGTCATTATTATTGCCTGTGACAATGTATACACATGTATACACGTGTAAACATGATTTTTTCACCACTTTTTGCAAATAAAAGTCTAAATTCTCCAGCTATATAATTATTAGAGCAATGTAAAAAAAAAACAAAACTGACACACACCCACTTTTTTTTCAGATTTAAGTTCAACAGAGTGAATTCCAGAATGACCAGGAGAATTACTTAGTAAGAACTTAAGAGTCACTTACAGAGACTGAAAGGTATCATAGTATGGATCAACAAAGAAAACTGTGCCCCTACTCTCAAGTCAAATAGAAGACATTTAAGTCAGTCACTCTACATGAATTAAAACAAATTTAAAAAGTGAAACAATCTACTACTCTAATTCAGCATTATTTTTTATGTCCTGATAGTTTCATCTGCATTCAGCATCCACAGAAAAGTGTTTCCTGTAGTCACAAGACAGACACTTAAAAGCACAGTTTTCAGGGTTCTCCAAAGAGTTACTTGCAAGGGAAAATACATTATGCATTATATGTGGACTAATTAACAAAGTGGTACAGCACCCAGTTCAGCACTGGAAGCGTTGACCATGCTTAAAGAGTCACACAGCAAGCATATTTGTATCCATCAGTTACACCATTTTTTAAATTGTGGGTTTTTTTCACATTCATGGAATTTTTTTTCTGAAAAATTTGGTGTGAAAAACAGATCAACCGAGTTTTCTTTCTCTATGAAGAGCTACTAACTACCATTCATTATTTTCCTCACCACAACATACTCCTGAAAAAACATAAACGCAATTACCACCATTTCCTCAGCAGAGAAGTCTTATCGGGGATTTTTACAGCTTTGACAGATAAAAAAGGGCTTGGTGTAATGGAACTCAACCTGCTAAAAAAGCGACAAGAGACTGAACTACACATGCATAGAATGAAGTTGTAGAAGGAGGACAGCCCTGTTTGCATCACCCAGTCCCTTCTTTGTGCCAGCGAGAGACTGTTCCCTGCAGAGCCTCTTAAAAGGCCTAATTTTAAGTCTCTCGGCAATAGAGCTTCCACCAATTGGCTTAAACCAGATTCGCAAACCAGACTTTCAACTCAGTGAAAACAAGCCAATACTCATTTTTCATGCAATATTCAGTTTATTTTACACTGAAAGTGATAAGCAATATATTGCAGTTTTTGTGTTAACAGAAGGTGTTTAACGGCTCAGAGATGAGCACAAGGGCTCTTGGGTTTGGCATCCACAAAAACTTACGTTACAAATAGGTTGTTAGCAGAGACAGGCGTTAAGTCTCTGTGTATTAAAAAAAATGCAACCTCTTCCCCCAGCCAACTACTGCCAGGTAGAGGCAGCAGTGACCCTGAATGTTTGCAGCCATGACCAAGGCTTGGTTCTTCAGTCCAGGTTTCAAAAGTACGGAGTAAGTCATCCCCCACATTGATCCACCTGCCTAGAGCGTAAAACATTAAGACTCAAGACACCATCAGGTGCCAGAGTTAGTCCTGAACATACTATAGACACAATATACAGAGTATCTGAGGTGTAGAAAAGGCTACTTCTGCGGTAGTTTATATCCAGAGAAGGAAACTCAAAGCACCTCATTCACATTTAAACAGCCTTTACCAATTTCTTCTCCTGGACTTTATGGGTTTACAAACTATCAACACAACAAATACTGCATAGAAGCACTCTGGCAGTGAAGTTCACAGCAAGCACGCTTCCAACCCTTCTTTCCAGAAGAGGCTAACTCAGCCTTGCCAGGTGGGAAAAAGCACCATCTGCTAGAACTTGCCAGATCACTTACTGCTATGCGTAACCAATGACACCGACTGCTAAACTTTCTTAAACTGGTTTTCATCCTTAAAAGCAACTATGACAATGTGGTCTTACTCTGTATGCTGACAGCTGGTATGTAAACAAAGTTCTTTCTTTTGCAAGGATGTCACTAGACACCTGCGGAATATTTTGCTCGTGGCTCGTCCACCCCGTTGCTGCTAAATTCAAAATTCTACTACAGGGTGAAATAGTCCTAGGACTGCACCTTGTAGCTTGCAGGAACATCTTGTCAAGTGTTTCTCTCTAAGCGTTCTGCTCAGTTTCTTCAAAATAATCCAGGCAAAATCTCACTGACAAAATGCAAGAGAAGGTGATAAAAAAGAGAGACTAAGAGTGGGGAAAAACCCAAACCACAGAAGCAGGCTGCTTCTTAAAGAAAAAAAAACAAACAAACTTAAAATAAGCTCCCTTCCAATTGCTCCATGCCTTTTACATGCTCTGTTGATTGTATTCAGAGTTCAGCTACTTCATTTGTTGACAAATTAATAAAAATTAATTTGGCTTGAATCCTCTGTCCGTTCTTCGCAGTGTCTGACAACTGCTTCTTTAGTAAGTGGCTGACACCATTCAAGGGAAAACCATGGGAATTTTCTTCGCTTCCTCCAAGGGAAACTTTCTTCAGAGGTGAAAACCGAGAGCTCATTTTGCATCAAAGATCCTTATGCTACAACTTAATGTGAAAGGTGACTTCAGTGCATCAAAACAAGTCCAAGAAATTTGAAGCCATTTTGTCAAGTCCAAGAAATATAGGGGGATTTCAAATATGTCAAGCTGAACCTGGCTCCGATGATGGAAGGCTGCAAACACATTCATTTACCTTGAAATAGATCACAAAAGGTCAAAATAACTGCCGGATTCAGTTAGTCTTCAAGTTAAGCTCAGGAAAGTGAACCTTGTCATTTCTGTGCAAGAAAAGCAAGAAGATGATGCCCCCTCCCTCACTGAGTTTGTCTGCCTTTCAACCTCCTCTATTAAATGCAAATAGTCTTACTTGCCAACTCCAAGATGTGAGGAGGATTTAAGCGGAGCATGAGGGGGAGGAAATGCAAATAACAGGGGAGAGATTAAGGTGCAACGTGCTCCAAGGTAGGTGCTGCTGAGCATCTGCAGGGGAAGATTTGCCATGGGAGGGCACTGGCCACTGGTAGCAGTAGGGTCACGGTAACAGCCGAGGCACAAGCACAGTGGGCAGCATCAGGTGTGCTTCAGAATGCTGCCCGCTATCTTACGACCAAGAAAAAAGAAGAAAGCTGTAAAATCCACCTGCCTAGGACATGGAGAAAGAACACTTCTGGGTTTGGCACCACGTCCCATTCCTTTCTTGTACTCACAAATCATGCCAGAGTAGTGAGAACACGATAGATCCCAAGTCTAAACAGGAGAGCTGTCAGTTTACAGCGTACCTGAAATCTTGGGGGTAGAGTAGCAGCTCAAGATGAAACTACCACGACCAAGCAACTTCAGGAACACTACACACTGAGGTCAGGAAACTTATTCGAAGTAAAGAGTCAGCTACACAGATTCTAACTGCAAAAACCTGTATTTTCTTAAAGACGGACATGTAGCAGAATCAGATTAAAGTTTTGGACGCTAGTTCTTAAGCAGTATTAAAGGTTTAAAAGATAACGCATTCCAGTTCAACAATGATTTGTGAAAATACATTGGAAAAAATGTCTTTTTTTTTTTTTTCAATCCAAACAATTTCTTAGGAGCTAACATTATCACCTGGGTATATGTAACACTAACAACCACCAGCTTTAAAGCTGCAAATGGGAATTTACTTTTTAAAAAGTTTTGAATTAAACAGTAACTGATGACAAACTCAAAATCTCCCATGTTGCATTTGTAAGCACTTAACTACAAGTAAGCAGATACTTACGCTTGCAAGTAGGAACACTGCTTAGTTACAGCTGTTTTTTCTTGGCACCCACAGCTCATGCACAGCTCCACCACCTGTCCTGTGAAGCCACCAGCTAACAACATACACCAATACCAAATTCTTCTTTTGACAATTTCCCTACAGGCAAGTTCTCTTTAAAGTGTTTTCCCTGCTTGACTGGTTTTCACTACATTCTTCATATTGCAGCCCCTAGGTAATCAGTTTCTACAGCAAAGTTCTTCTGAAGTCCGCTCAGAACACACCTATTGGCAGCAGTGCAGTGACTAAAGCTTTTCTGCTCGCAAATCCGTGGCTCTTGAACCAGCTGCTGGCACAGAGCTCCTGAGATGTCTTGCACCATACTCGTTATTGAATACAGCAAATAAATGAGAGAACAGCCTCATTACATGGCGTTCAAATAGTTGTCTCCATTCACAGAGAAGTTTCTTTCTGATCCTCCTTGAACCTTTTAAAGTGTCCAATGATGTAAAACAACAGACACTTTAAAAAGGCGCTGAAACAGTGATGTAGCATGAACTAAAGTAGACCAAGCATTTTGTATAGTGACCCTAGTAGTCAGTGTTTGCGCATGAAAACTTGATTAGAAGATCAAATATGTTTCCATAAAACCTATATAATTCCATGCAAAGGTGGTCAATGACTACTGAAGAGGAAATTCAAATTTTTTTCTTCTTCAGTCTGTGGCCTATGCTCTACTTCTTAGGGAACACAAAGCAGACTTTCCCTTTCATGGCAAATCCTACAACACCTAAGTATTCCACAAAAAAATTCAGCTTTATAACATGCTTGAAGACAGATTGGAAAATCTTCTAAAGTCTTAACTACTTGTAATTAATCCACTCATTTTTGATGCTCAAACTGAGCCGCAAGTGCAGAACATCTGGCCTTCCTGTAACGTCAGTACAGCCAGTTTAATGTGCATACACACGCAAAAATATCAGATCCAGGTCAGCTGGCATTTAACATTCAGAAAGCCCTATCAGTACTTCCCTTATGATGGTGGTTATGCAACTTGCATTTTGTACATAGCTATCACTCCTAATATAAGTATATCCTAAGAGCACGAAAAGGGATTCTTCTGAAACAGAATGAACATACCTGACCCCCACAAGCCCTCTCGTTATTTGTGGCAGAGGGCATCTATCCATTCACTAGGATGAGCAGGACTCTGGTAAGTGAAAACGAGGAAGGAACCGAAAACACGCATGGCTCACGCAACTCAAAGAACTGGAATCAGTCCAACAGCCATTCTTTCTTAAAGCGATTAAGGGTCATTACTCAACAGGAGCAAGCTCACTTTAATTTGAAGAACAATTGCGAGACCACTATAAAGAAGTTTAAAGCTGCCTTAAAAGCCTGCAAGGGAAACACCGAAGTAGTTACAGCCTTAGCTCTAAGAGAGTCACCCCCCTTATATATGACAACATCTGAACAGACTGCAGAGACCACACGAGCCTGAATACAAGAGAATTCTGCCCAGTTGAAACCTCGCAGGATCCAAAAGCGCGACTCAGGCTCGCACGATTATGCAGACTATCCTAATCCTTCAGCATATGCCACAACGAACAAAGCATACATTTCAGTAGCTCAGTGTTGTCAAAAGAAATGTTCCAAAAACCCAACGTGAGTCATCTCATTTCAGAAGGGTTTAGGAAAGAAAGCAGAAAAATGTTTGGGTGAGGCCTAACAGTAATTATGTATTACAGGCTGCTCTACATAGGTACACGTACCTAGTTTTCAGTCTGAAAAACTCCCCCAGCAGCTATCATGTAAGTGCCAAAAGCTCAAAGCAGTAGATTTATCTGTCTTGTCAGCATCATGCTTAATTCCCAGGGAGGAAGAAATTTTCAGCCTGTTACAGAAAGGGTTATGACCACTTTCAGGAAGCCTGTCGCTTCGTCCTTAAGTGTTTGATTCCCGAACGAGATATTTGTAGATACTTCTATCAGCTACACTTTTACTTAGCAGGACAACTTTATACAGCATTTTAAGAAACGTGACGGCATACACACACGTATGCAGCCAACTACCATCCAGCTATACTCCAGTGAGCCGCCCAAAAGACCACCTTGTTGCAACTTAGGTATTTGCAGTACGTTTCAGTACTCATGCAGGTTACCCGAGCCGTGACACCTATACTGTTGCATTTACACTGTGACTGTACTGACTTACCGCAGTTATGTCCAGACGCTGCAGTGACATCCTTAAATGCAGGATACCAATGAGCAACGCCAATTACTCCCAAACTAGAAGATAGAACTTGATGCCGTCTTCGCTCTAAGAAGGAATGCTCTCTACCACCTAAACGTACACGTAGAAATTCTGGAAGACTTTTCTGTCTAGAAAACGGTTTCATATGCCACCTTACATTGGACACTAAAAATCAGAGACAGCGGCATTTATATCAACAGAACTGCATGCCCTCCCTCTTTCAGTACGCTAGTAAAACTGTTACCACTAAGCAAGTTGAAGTCCTTGGGTCTTTTAGGCATCCTTACATTCGCTAAGCAGCCCCTTACAACTTAGTGTAGAACAGTTCGCTGAGGTTTGACTTGCAGATTATGTTTTACTGTAAAGCGGTGCCACTAACAATTTTATTAAAAGTTCTAACAAACTCAAGCCAAAATAATACATGTATGACCTCTGAAAAGAGAGCAGCTCTTAAAATTATCTGCATTACGTACACAAACCATTTTAGGAAAGTCTAAGCAAGACAAGGGAGGGTAACACAGAAGCATAATCTTAAAGGTTTGTTTACCCAACATCATCATGCTGAGAAACCTGCTTTACAGTACACAACTCCCACTCCTGCTTATCAAAACCCTCTACACACAGGCTACATTTCTCACTTTATCTTGACATACTCTGCATAAACCAATAACCTTGCACAAAATCTGCCTTAATAAAAGAGATATAGATTACAAGAGGAATTCTTGTGTGTTACAGTTATACTTCGCTCTGATTGGAAAAATCATTTGTCAGCATGAGACTTGAGGAAGCTTTCTCCTAACTGATCCTGTACAAATACCCACTTTACATTTGTGAGTGGAATACTTAAGTTGCTCCCTTATTTTTGCATTACAGCCATTTACTACACACTTACTGAAGAAGCAATTGTTAATACAGGTTCTTAAACACATTAACTTATTCCCTATATTCCTATGACTATGCACACTCATCACCCCAAAAGAGCTTACAGCTCTCTAATCTGATCTTTGTTTACCCAAACAAAACCAAAAAAAGGGGAAGGAGGGGAAAGCTACCCACAGCAAATTTGTATATTTGGTAATACAACAACTAACATAAGGAACATCTTTTCAACAACTCTTGAGTTACAAAGAAACCAACCCTTATGGCTGAAGCCCATGAAATCAAACTTGCTTCAAGCTGACAGAATATTCAGATGAAGTAATGGCTGCATGTTTTTCACCTTATTATGATTGTAGAGAGCTACTATGGGGATAGGTTGTATTATTTTGGTCTGACCTGGTGAGCTGTCCTTACGGGAGACTAATAGTTTTAAAAGTACTTATTCCAGAATTAAGCCCTATTATTCTCAGAAGTTAAATATTTAACACCTGTAAAATTAATCTGCAAGGCCTTTACCACTTATATCTGTAACATTTGCACTGTGCACAAGAGCATTTATTTGTAAGCTTGCCTGTGAAATTTAGGGAAGAAGTTTTCAACTCACTTATTTCACTAGCAACCTGGTCCAGTTTTTCTTTTGACCTACTGATTAGAGCCATCTTCATTCCCCGTCTTGCTAGCTGCAACAAAACAAAACAGGAAACATAAGAGAAGTCTTAAATCGCTTCCAAGTTAGTATCCTAATTAACGGAATTGCACAATTTGTCAAACATCGCAACAGTATATGACCAGCGAGTCTGAAAAAAAAATTACAATTTTAAATAGAAACATGAAGGGGAAAACCAGGACAAATACTTCCATGTTACTTTTTACTTGATTCCCTTCACGCCAAATTTATTATCTTCTCAGTCATCCGATACAGGTGTAGAGGCACATTTATAAAATAGAAAACCAACAGCAGATATTTTACAGAACTTTTACAACACCTCTGCAAGTCAGAGCAAAGAAGTTATCACCCATAATTACAATTAACATGCCAAGTTAAGATATCCATGGTCACCTGAACACCCGTGTTGCAAAATGACCCCAGTACTCAATACTTACTTCCTTTAATCAGGCTCCCCTCCTACTTTGTACTAATTACACGTATAAAGGTTAATTTACTTAGGCAGTTCTTTTAGGGAAGCTATCTGCGTGACTTAAGCTTTGGCCAGTGCATATCCTGGTCATCAAATCAGACCTACTGCGGCAAGTTTGAAATGTGATCTAACAACACAGTTTAAAAGTATCTGCAGCAAGACAGCTACATTTCTGAATTACTCAGCAATGAAAACAATGTTTGTGACTACTGTAAGTCCCTGTTCTAGCAAAAAGTAAAACCAATATATCCGCAATTCATAGTGACACTGCCTTTCAGACACCTAACACCTGCATATAAAAAACAGGTAAGTTCTCATTGCTCCAATAAAACTCCTTCACTGCCTTAGGAAGCAGGTGAGAATGGGTTTTAAAGGAAATCTAGAATAAATAAATAAATAAAACCACAGAACACAACAAACCAAACACAAAAACCAACGTGGCAGCACAGTACAGCAGCAACCTAAAGTGACTTAATCTCATCTACCTTCCTAGCAGAAGTATGGAAACCAAGAAAGCCTCTTTCAGAGAGAAGTATGACAAAGTTTGTCAGCGAACTCCATACTTCACTCCCATGTCTGATCTCTAAGCATAAGGAATCTCATACTAGATCTCTCATGACTGTAGAGCGAGGTGTGTGAAAACAAAGACACTCACACTAGGAACTGCTAACATGCCGCTGCCAAGATCAGGCTTATTGGGTAACTTAAGCTTTCTGCTCGAGGAAATGATCTGGTGTTAAGAGAACAACTGTCTAAAAGGGATGAACGCGTTCACCTTCAGATAAGCAGCTGGCTCACTGGAATAAACTTTTTATAAAACCTACAGTAGGCTTGGAAGGCAGGGGGGAGAAGGAAATAACGTAGCACTCTCTCATTCCATAGGACCAAGGCAGTGGAGGCAAATACTTTACCTAAAAGTATCTCAGCCTGTGATACTGAGGACAATCTGACAGTAATCTGCTCAGAGTCTGAAACAGCTGTGGTCCCATGGAGCAAAAAAGCCCCAGAGATGTTCCTCATGGGTGCAAGCTCCAGACTGCTGACACACAGTTCGCGTGCTTTCAGCAGTCGTGACCTCTGGGCTCTCAGATGGCTTACGTAGGTGCCCGAGCTTTATCAAAAAGTATCCAGCTGTACTTATCTCCAAAGCCAAGGGAAGTAAAGCCATGCCGATGCACCCAGTTAGTGGAATCTCAGCACAGTCAGAGAACTTCCACCACAAGAGCAAGCTCAGGAGAAACGGCTGCTGCGTTCACACTCAAGGGACACGCTCTGAGAAGCGCATCTGAAACCTGGAAATGGAAACCCATTTGCAAGAGGAGTTCTCTGAGTACAGAGCACGTAAAATGGCCAAGGAAAGAGCCTGTAACTAGGAAGGAATACCACTAACAGAAGAAATCATACTTGGAAAAGATAGTGTTCAACAGTGTATTGGGTTTCTGTGGCAAGGTTTTGGCAGTGGGGGTTATCAGGGGTGGCTTCTGTGAGAAGCTGCGGAAAGCTTCCCCCGTGTCCGACAGAGCCAACGCCAGCCAGCTCCAAGACGGACCCGCCGCCGGCCAAGGCCGAGTCCATCAGCGATAGTGGTAACGCCTCTGGGAGAACAGATTTGAGAAGGGAAAAAAAAGTTCATGCGGCACAGAAACAGCAGCTGGAGAGAGAAGTGAGA
>JANZLQ010000032.1:23081022-23097090 GCA_026212715.1 Elanus axillaris
GAATGATCTCTCCTGTCCTTATCTCGACCCACAAGCCCTTTGTTATATTTTTTTTTCTCTCCCCTGTCCAGCGAAGAAGGGGGGAGTGATAGAACGGCTTTGGTGGGCACCTGGCGTTCAGCCATGGTCACCCCACCACAAACAGCAGGTTCAGTTTGACTTTGATGCAACCAGATCAGTTTCTGCTGAGCGCTCTGACTTCACTGGTAGAGGCCTAGTGGGTTGAAAGGAACCACAACAGTCCAAAGAGCAATAATGATCCTCTAAGATACCAGTAACTAATTACATTTTATTAATTACGTTTTCATATAAGAAACAACGATGACCCACTTGCTTTGCAGATAACCTGCCATTGTACTTGGATATTTGGCCAGTGTCCCTAGGGTCACGAAAAGGCTGAATGAGAAAACCTTTAAACTAATCACAAAAACTCACCCAGAACAGCAAACATTGGGAAGATGCTCTTGTAGCCTAAGGACTGATGCAAGCAAGAGTCGCCATTCTAACTGAGTTGCTGGATGTAGGTGTCCAGTTTCCTTAAATTCCATGTTAGTAACTGCCACATTTTCCACTTCGGTAGGAAAACACAGATGCTGTTAAAGCCCTTTCTCTCCAGGACAGAAAGGAATGTCATTAACAGCCCACCAAAGCAGAATTAAAACTCTTGTTAGAGTAGGTATCGCAAGAGGATCTGAAAAAGCAGTAGTAAGCAGATGTGCATAGCAGAGTACTGCAGAGTACACAACGGGATCACAACCTCTAGTTTATCACTAGCATACAAATACATCTAAGATTAAATTTAAACTCATGATTCACAAAAGCAAACAGCAGACAGCAAGAGGGGCAACAAATAGCAACTCCTGACCATATCCTTTTAAAAAAAAAAAAAAAAAGTGTGCTGCTCTCGAATCAAAGACTGGGTGAGTGCTTCCTGGACAGAAAAGAAAACTTGTATTTACCATGGCACTACCTTCCGTGAAGGGTTGGTCTAGTAATGAAAACTGTATCAGTGCTGAGCAAAGAATAAAGACCTTAATACTGCAAGAGTGAAAAGCATTAAGAACAGCTCTTTGCTTGGAAAAGAAGGAAAGTAACCAGCAGAGCAGAGTATAGCCAGAGAATCCACAAACTTGGAACATTTTTCCATCACTTACTGGTGACCACATCATACTTTGTAAGAGGTGATTCTCAACACACCGATGTATTTCTCACAAATTCCTCCAAGGAGAAGGAATTAATCTGCATGATTATAATCACAGCCATCAGTGCCCAAGCAGCTGTATGCCAGTGGCATTTATAGTAATCTGAAGGGAATTTCTAGTAGAAAGTCAAGCCTCTGCTGGCAGTCTTATGAAGACATCTCTGGAGTTAATTGAAAGATTGAGAAATCTTTTCAGGTATTCCACACTTCACCCTGCAGCCACACTCAACTTCACCAAGTATTCTTCATCCACCTAAACTGTCAAAAGGGTGGATTTGTGGTTTATTCTAAATAAAAATATAAGTAACAATAATAAATACAACTCATGAAAAATGTGTTTTATTCTATAGCCCTAGAATGAATATTTATACCCTTTGGGGTGCTTTTGGAGTGCTCTGTGCCTACAGCAGCTCTAGCAAGAAGCCGAAACAGTCATTGTTTCCCAGCAGGGTCTCATACTTGTGATCAGCTTTCCTAACGGTGGTTCGAATACAGGGGTCTGCCAGCAGCACACACTTGTGTTCAAAGGCAGCCTGGTTCTTAGGGACACCAGCAGAACATAAAGCAAGCTGTAGTTTCATTCACCCGATAAACTAACATATAGATCCCGAAACTAATCTCCCATGATGTTCAGGGGGTGTCTCCCATATCAGAGGACTTGCTCCGGATAGTGCTATGCCCTGGGCACAGTGACCTCCTCCCACTTGCTCTAGGCAGTTAAATTTAAGTGTTGCATCATTTGCTTAGGTGCCACGTAACGGGGATATCTGGCACGTATGAGCTGTCAGCTCTATGCCAGAATCAGGTGCTGCTGGCACCAGGCTTAAATTCCTTTTGCAGCCAGCTCCCCGTTCTTGACCCAGTAGGACAAGGTGCTACATTCTGCAAAGTAGAAAGGAATGTGGGGGCCGTGGGTGCAGGTGGCAGGGCACGCAGGGTTGAAAAGAAACCTGAAGGACAAGGACTACCTCTGAAGAGGAATGTTACTTTTCCTGTGGGCTCTGCAAAACAAAAAATTCAAGAAAAAGGAATCTCTCACAGCTGATCTCTTCACACACAGTCATGCTGGTGTTTCAGAGAACACAAAAATGAGTAGAGACAGGCTTGTTTTGATACTGATGCTGGAGTTGAAAGTTATTTTTGCTATAAATTGTTGTAGTCAGCACTATTTGTCATGATGTTCTCTGGGCTTATAGGCTAAATTGCCCCATACTAACGGGCACTTTCTGTCTTAAGCAATAGATTCCAGTACCATATTTGGAGCCTACATATCCATCAAGAGCAAAAGCACAGTAAAAGAGATAGAGGTAAAAGCCAGCTTCAGAGACTTCATGAACTATAGGGAATAATTGGAACATACTGCAGGCAGCAGAAATGCCATTTAGTCAGTGCCTGGAAATACCAAAAGGAAATACCAAGGGTTGAGAAAGTTAAAATAATTGTAACAACTAAAAAAAAAGTTAAAAATAAAAGCTGAAGGACAAGGTGAGGGCTGAAAACAGAATTCACCAATAAAGGAAATTAACAAAAAGGGATACAACTTTTGGCTGGTCACCAGAGGAAGGCAAGGCAGGAGACTTCTTTCTCCACAGATACCTACGTTAAGATATGGTGAGGAGATATGATCTGCTGCTTGACAGAGTTGAGATAGCATGACATCTTGCCAAGGATCGAGATACACTTCTAAGTGACAAGAATTCTTACCTGTTCTGCATAGGCTTTTCCAATCCCATCAGTAGCTCCTGTGACCACTGCAGGGGGGTGGGAAGAAAAAGAACAAAAGAGACATACATTAGTTACTTCACAGAAATAACTGCAATGGGTGATCATTAGTAGGCTATTAAAGTACTCATTCCAGCCAAGAGACACATCAAAGTCTCTGGAATAGGTATACAATTTTTATTACGCACTATAAAACCTTCCCATATGTAAGAAAGGAGAGGAAGAGATGGAGTTAGGAGCCTAGCAGCTGTTTCAGGAATCAAGCTCAGCACCCCCTCTCATGCCAGTCCTCTGGCCCACTACACTTCTTCAGAAGCTTTGCAGACTGAGAGAGATTTCCAAGTCGTTTAACTACAAAAAGTTCAGTTATGACTATTAAACCAGCTCTCAACTTGGTTTTAAGTAGATAGTAAAATATGAAGTATCTTACAGCCTGTAAACATCCAACAAAACAAATATTTTAGGACACGGGCAACAGGTCTCTGATAGTGGCTGTCCAGCAGATTTCAGATCCCTGTGACCATTGCGCTTACTAGCAGCAAGAATGAGTGACTGATGCAGCCATCAATTGCAAGCTGGGCTTCTAGAGCTTAAACTTTTTCACCTATGGGTGACTGGGATCTTTGTCAATCCTCAAGCCTTTCTAGGATTCTTTTCCACATGCTGAGAAACTCTGAGTGACTCAACATGTCATTAGTTTGACAGATTATTCCAGGGCTCTCGCCACACCAGTTTGCTCCAGATCAGGAGATTATCTCAGTTTGCTCACTAAATAGCAATTCCTCCATCCAGAATCTGCTTTTCCAACTACTTTTTAAGCAAGCTCATTCAGCACCACTTCCTATTTCTCTCAGCTCTTCCTTCGCATCAAACTCAACGCCTACACCTCAACGCCTACACCTCAACATCCTTACGCATTTAGCCCTCCACTCATCCGTCTGTCTCTGCTCTCGCGCTCCAAGTGGCTACAGAATACACCGGATTTCTTCTGTTTGTCCTCACGTCAGATCAGAACAGCTTGGTTTGTGCTTCCGCTGCTTATCCCTGAACATAGGCATGCCTAAATAATTGGGCTTGTTTAATGTTGCAGAAAACTGAACTGAAGAGCATTGGTTCAGCTCTCAGGTCAACCTCTACCTGAGTGAAACTCACAGCAGACGGAGGTGTTGACCGGCGCTGGGATTCAGCAATAACTTCCCTTCAGGGCACCAGAAGGAAACGTGCTTGCAGATGATTTGATTAGTCACTGCTTGCAGATCACCTGTAACAGTTGGCATGCAAACAGCAGCCAGAATATTTCTGTTTGAGTAATAACAGCTAGGAAAAGCTGTAACCATTTCAGTTTCTCTGCCTGCTAGCTATAAATAAGTGGACATAATAACAAGCAATGAAGTCGCCAGGAAAGGTCCTATTTGAGCTTGAATGGCCAGCCAACAGTGCAATAACAGGCTAAGAATGAAAGATCCAGTCATGCCTCTGACTCGAGCTAGATTTACAGATGACCAAAGATGAAAGTACATACGTATACATTTATCCCTCCTCTGGTTCTTAAGGTTTACTTGCAAGATGCCACGGCTCCAGTGTGATAGGGATATGCCGGACTGTACTGTTAGCATACCAACACATACTGCACACACAGGATGCTCTGGCTAGTAAATGGCATTCTAGCTGCTGCACCATCAGCCCCAGTAAATTTTATTGAGAAAACCAAGTGTCTGTGTTGCACCATTTTGCCACTTTCTACCCAGCCACGATTAGGGAAGTGTTATAGAAACAAATCTGCATATAGGAAGGTGAAGCAAGGGTCCAAATGATGAAAAAAGCAGTCCTTGGGGAAGCAATCAAGAATACATTCCCAGGAGTCTACTTTCCTGCAACCAAACCTGTACCAATACTGTTACCCAGTCTGCCAGACAGCGTTACAGTCCTGCAGGATGGCACCATCCCTTCCGTTCAAGGACTAACAGGCTTCGGTTTCAGCCTTGCTGATCCTGGGTTTCACGTTATGCATTATCACATGATTCACTATTGCTTCAGCAAAACAATGAAACAAACAGGGGCACAGTGAAAACCTGGACCAGTACAACTCCCTATTAGACTTACAACAGCAGTTGGAAATGTTCTAAGCTGACCCAGTCTGGAAAACATCCAACTTCAGTGACTTGGTAAAAGGGGTTGTTTCCTTCATTATAGTTAGTGAGGTACCTAAAGAACAGCCATTCCCTATAACACTTACACAGATCATTTCTCCTCCTTCCAACTCAAAATTCATGGACTTAATGGTTTTATTCCCAGATAACAAGCTCAGCATTTTAAAATACTGTTTTCTGACACTGTGCATTGTTCAGCTTCTAGCAACTACAGCTGAGAGCATGTGCTCTGTAAGGCAGGGACTCCAAAAAGCACTTTAAAGGCTTAGTAAAGTGCAAGTACAATTTCAGTCAAGGATATTTACCTCATTTATTGAATCCATTGCTTAGGTAAATTGTAATAGAATTGGCTGGACCATGAGACATAAGAAGCTGAAGACCAGGGATTTCTAACTGAACTACGAGTAAGTAACAGGATGGTTCCTCCCTTTTCAGGCCCTGCTTCAAATTAAAATAACCTGTAGTCCAGAGGTTGAAGTACCCTCCAGAACAGAACTTGAGAAATTTAAACAAATCTGATACAGATAAATGATGAAAAACATTACAAAATCCCACCTGGAAAAAAAAAAAAAATGCTTGAGCCATCACCTACATAAACAGGCACCTAGCTGATGCACATTATTGCTTTGCTTTTGCCACAGGTTTTGCATAGGCATCAGAATAAAGTACGCAGCTAGTTTTGCTTGGCAATAAGGGAAATCCTCTTCTCACAAGAAGGCACTAATACCATCATTTTATTAGTGGCTCCACTTTGAGAAGGATAACTTCATCTCCTGCTCCATGCTTCCACACTACCTTGAAGAACACACAAAGTACAAAGACTGCTTTCCAACATATAACCTAAAAACTACCTTTTTTCAGGCCAAACTTCTCTTCCTAAGGCCCTTCAAGAGAAGCCACCTGGCTCAGCTCTCACCCATTCCAGGCAAACGGGCTTCCCACCACCGGCTGCACTGGTGCAGAGGCCGTCAAGGTTGGCACCAGAGGACTGGGATGGGAACCACGCACCAATACAGACCTGTCTTGCTGCTGACCAGTAGCACCCAGTTCAGCCAGGGAGCTGCAGTTATTGCCCATTTATGGGATCCTAGCGAGCAGTTTGGTGAGTCGGAAAGGCTGCCCAGCCAGATACCTACCGGAGCAGAGAGCAATACTTAGAGCCTATGTTGTAAAAGTGAGGAAAAGAGGTGGGGTAAAGGCAACTGCTCAGACCAACATCACAAAAGTCAAGATTCAGCCACCTTATCTTCCTCCACGTTTTGGCTTACCTAAAGTGTATGGGGAAGGAAAGAGCAATAAGAAAAAAGAGGCTTTGTTTTTGGTACAACTTGTGCATTAGCAAGGCACAACTTCCATATTATGTTCATCTCTCATTTCCACTCCAGAGCCAAGTGTTGCAGTTTTAACCACTCCAAAGCTGTGCCAGCTTAACTAAATTTTTACTATCAACTTGATGTGCCGAAGCTAGTTTAACTCCAAGTGTGGATTAAGCTTTTAAATTCTGTTTCTCCTACAGACTGCCTTCCAACAAAAGTTACAAACCCAGTGCAGTTGGCAGAGCTTAAAGAAGGCAAAGTAAGTGGGGTAGGAATAAGTTATTGTCTATACAAGAAAGCTGCACCAGCTCATAAGTGTGGTTATACACATTTACTCAAGTAGTCAGACTAACTGTAGTAGCTTCCCACTTCAGCCATCTGCTGTCTCCAGAAGAGAAGTGAGAAGAGTGCCCAGGCAGCTTGTGTGTGAGCCCACCAAATAAAAGTTTGCCTGAATGGAAGCCTGTATTGAAGCACCAGCTGATTTTAGGCAAAGAAGTCCACATTCGTCTTCCCCTGACTTTTGGGGCTGTAGAGGAGAAGGGGAAGAAAATAAGGAAAGGTATCCAGTAACATGACATACTCTGAAAACGGCTCACTCATAATAAAGCAATATATGTATGTGCAGAGGGCTGGAGATGTTCTACCCCAGGAAGTTAGCACGAGCCAGAGTTCAGCAGCATCTCTGCCCTAAAGACTGTGCCAGAATTTTGCTTCCTATATGGTGTGGGGAAGAAAAAAAAAAAAACCAAACCCAAAACCAAACCAAAACCCCCCACAACCTTTTCAACTCCTGCTTTGAGTTTACGTATACATCTTTAACCTCTTACAATGATCTTTTCAATTTAAAATACAGCTACACAGGAATCCACCATAGCCTCTACTACTGGACTAGTTATCGATAGATGCAACTCAGTAATGATCTAAACCTTGCTATCACCTAGCCACTTCACCACCTAATGTTTCACATCATGTTTCATAGCTTTTGTCACATACACAACAGATATGATGCAGTTCATAGGCATTGGCATCGTTTCCTGTCCAGTACCAAACTCGAGGCAACGTTTGACAAACACAGGGCAAAGTCAAATGAACTCAGTCAGCAACATGCGTGGTCTTGCACTAAAAGGGAACAGCTTTCCTGTTATTAAAAAAGCCATAGCCCAAGCCTATGAAACTCGCTGTGTAACCAGCCAGTGACTTTTGAAGATTAATACGCCCAGTGGTACACGACTTCAGGGGTTAAAAAATGTAGGCTCTTCTCCAGAAGGCTTATAGAGCGGAGAATACGCAAATGCTTCTAATAGCACCTGCATCCTTCAGAAATCCCACAGCCCATGGCTAAACATGCACACGATGTACCGCCAGCGGGGCGGGGAGCTCCTATGCTCTTTCTGCTTGTAAGAAGTAAGAGCCGCTGCCTTCTCAAGTAAGAGGTCACCTAGAAAACATCCACCACCTCCTAAGAGGTATACCAGATAAACATTCCCTGCTGTTCCAAAGGGGACTACCATCATTCTACAGCCAGGCAAAAGCAGCACCCAGCAGACCATGGCAGTCTGTTTTGTGACTGAAGAGAATATTCAAGGCCCAGAAAGAACATTTTTATCTGCTTCTTCTGCAGCCAGGACATCTTAAAACAAAACCAAAGAATGGTGCAGTAAAGCATGAGGCAGGCATGTAGAAATGATCTCGTCTCACGAAGGGAGCAAGGACCAGCATTGACACAGGGAGAGGGAGCAAGAGCAAGCATAGAAAATTCTACTGCAGTTCTGCAGAGCAATCACGCTGAAACAAGATTATAGATTCGTGACTCCCCAATTCAAGGTTAGACTACAGTGAAGACAAAGCTTAAAGAGATGAAGCCTGCCTTCAGATACAAACGCACGTTTTCCGTGGCAAAATAAGCTTTTGAGATGCCTAATGGAGATAAAGCAAGGAATACTTTTATCCATGTTGCTCCTAGCAAACAGCACCAGACATACTTCTCGCACTGCTTTGACTACCTGCACGATGAAGCTAACAACTGTTCTGCATGTTCTCTACTAGGCTCTTCAATCTACAAATTCATTTCAGTTCAGCCATTTTCCTGTTTTCATTAAGAAAAGTGAGAGTCTTTAGGCAATCTTTCAAAGTACTGCAGATGCACTCATGCACGTTATTACCTAGGAAGGAGAACTTAAGCCACGAACAACGTTATTCCCCCTAGAAAGATGTGGGTCCAGCAATTTGGGAATACCCATATTCTTCCTGCCAAAAAATTAAGCTAACAAGCGTATCTCAAGGAGGGCTGCTCAGCTACATTTCCGATCCCCTGAGAGGTATTCAAATTTGTTGTCAAAATGGCCACTGCAGAGCTCGTCTCCCAGCTACATCCTCCATTCACACAGAAGAGCCATCCCTGTCCTGCAAGACTGAATCCAGATGCGAGCGAGGGTCTGTCACGGCACGGTACCCCGCTGTAGCAGACATCGACGTAAAGAAAAAACTAGGAACCTAGCGTGTCTTGTTAAAGCAATACAGTTGAGAGAAACTTCATAGCGCAGCTAACCTTAGCATAGGTTTAAAGTACAACACATAAATAACTGAAGACTCGAGATTCTTCTGCTACGAAACACAGAGGCTATATTAAGAATATGACAGCTCCTGGGGAAAACAAAAGCTGGCAAGGGGAGAAAAGACTATCCCTGCTTGGCATCAAGCAGTGCTTCATTTATTACAGATTTATATAAATCATTGGCATTTGACCAATACCAAGCTTCTAGATTATCTCCAGCCAACAAAAGTACTTTAGTCTGTGCTGGTTAAAAATATTCTACTTTTTGTCCTCAGCTTGCTAGGAACAGCTATTTTTAGTAAGAGCCCAATCAACCTTATCAAAATCAAGCATCAAAAATAGACTGGAGAAACACTGGAAGCAAATACTATTTTTAGCTGCTCTATCCCTGCCGTTACCCACAAATTCTGACTGCACAGACCATGCACGAGTGCTTAGTTATTCTAGGCAGATCCTCGTCGTGACCCTTTTTTTCCCTGAACACCTGAATGCAGAAAACACTCGATTGATTAAAGATTAATACAGCCGCAAACTGTGACAGCTGCCTTTCGTCTGAGTGCTTTTAGGGAGGGGAGAATATGGGATGACAGAGAGCTTGCATCAGTATTCCTCTTGGGGATCTATTACATGGAAAGAAAATTGCTATTTCAATTCCCTTTTGTTGCTAAAAATAGCAGCCCCAATTGATTCAAGCAAACAGGGCACCGGCTTAGCAATGCCAAATTTAGAAACCACTGAAGTCCCAAAGAGTGAACGCTAACGCAGTCTAACACATGCCAGCTCACATTTAACAAAGAACAAAGAAGATAAGCATGCCGGCTGCAAGTTAATAAGACAGCAGTAACTCCCTGCTTTTTTATTAAATAAAAACAGAAAACTTGGTGCAAAAATAAGACAAACTTCACTTCTATTTTCAATTTAACTTGCTGAAATAGGAAGCCTCATCAGGAAGATCATCTGTACCCGAGCTGAAATCCTGGAAACTCTGGGGTGTTTTGGTTTGTGGGTTTTTTTTTCATATGAAGGGTTTTTTTCTGCACAAAGGAGCTAACACCTAATGGTCAGGCTTTGAAAAGACAGGCTACAGAAGAAGGTTCAATTCCCAGAACCAAATACTTGGTAACAGCTTGTGTCTAGGAGCTAGGATTGTGGGTAGAAAAATATTCTATAAATATCACAGCACTGACAAGTTCCCATTTCATCCAGAACTACAGCAAGAAAGGGTTTTGGGCAGTGCACTCTCAAGATTTCTTTAGATTTGAAAACTAGAAGGAATCTAGAAATCCCAACAAGAAAACCATACAGAAGAGTTCACGAAAGTCACGGGCAATGCTTATTGCCATTTCAGTTCCAGTTGCCTCTACGTGAGCTCTCCGAATTCCAGGGTGGCCTTCTTTTACATGTCCACGCTCACATCTTTGCCATGAGGTCTTTTTCTCCTGTTAGTCGTGGGCTGCTCGGTTATGGATATGGGAGTCTGGGAGGAGAGGGGGAACTTTGTCATCCCGTCTCCTGCGTTCAGAAGCCCCCATCCCATCCTGTTACAAATTTAAGAACTTTGCTGCTTTCAAAGCTTTTGATCCAGAAAACATCAGGTGAACCCCAAAGTGCCCTGAACTTAACTTCTGCAACAGCGAGGGTGCTGTTCAGATCATCTGCTCAAGTCTCTTTAAATTCAATTAAGCACAGGCAAAAGCTATAGCTGCCTTGTGCTCAGTAAGGCGCTACCGTAAGAGTTACTGCATAGTATTAATATTCAGCAAAAACAAGCTCTCCTTTGTTCGTCATTGTTTAATACGTGACAGATGCTGACAGTCACTGCAAGCACGACCAGGCCAAGAAAGCACATGCACGCAGGTCGTTCAAATTACCGTTTCTGGTTCTTTCTGCCTTTAGGAGAGGGTGAATACAATAGGAAAATTTTGAAGATCAGATAGCTGGGAACTGACACCATCTGAAGGCTTTCAGTGCGTTTGCCACTGGAAACATGCATAGGTAAGTTGCTTTTCTGAGAAGGAGCTAAGCGGCCAGCAGAAGGGCCTCTGGGTTTGAAGCCTGCGAAGCTGAAAGAAGGCTCTACCTAAGAAGTCTCTAGAAGAAATCTGAGATTTATTTTTTCCCTCTTTCACTATGTATTTGTAACAGGCAGAAAGATAAATTCAAGGCAGCGACATGGCAACAAAAAACCAACACCTGTGACTAGAAGACTATAACAAGGGATCTTGGCAACCTATGGGCTTATTCATTTCAAGTCAAAGCTATGCAAGATGTCAGAATAATCACGAGCATACAAAAAGGTGAAGATTGGGATAAAATGCAGTGCTAGATCCACTTTTAATCGAAGGGCAAACTGTGCCAAACTTTTAAAAAGCGTGATCAGTTTAGACAAGAATAATGGTCTAGACCTATGAAGCAAAAGAAAATCATTTTATATGATGACCACAAGAAACTATGACTGTGAAGGGGACTGGGATCAAACATTAAAAGGTATTGTCAGGAGCTACCTGGAAAGGTGCCTACAACAGTTCAGACAAAAACAAACAAGCAAACAAACAAACAAGGAACTTTATGAGGATAAAAACAAATTACTAGTTACACTCCTCAGGGACCGATCTCAGCACAAATCCTGTTCAGCACTGTTACTAGTGACCACCGCGCAAAGAAGGGAATGCTTTATGAACTTCACAGACAACCTAGCTACTAAAAAGCATCACAGCATCACACCACAAATTAGACGGTTTTAGAGACCAGAATTAATAAAAACACAGTATTGCCAGATATTACATGGTAACCTGGAAGTACCCAATGTCAAGACACGCGCTTGAGCCTAACTTTGCTTGGAGCTGAGGTGACCATTCTAAGCCATGGAAGAAAAAGGTACCTGGGGTGCAGTGGCTGAATGTAAAATGGACTATAAACTGCCATTCCGATGCAGCTATAAAGACAACTTATATAACCTGATTGCATCCACCGAGATGCCTCCCATAGTAATAGAAAGCAATAATACATTAAGTAATTTAAATAGGAACAGCTGCAAAAAAAAGGGCTGCTAAGATGGTTAAGAATTACCTGTTCTGGGAGATGAGTTTAAAAGGGTTTTGTTTGTTCTTCATAAGCGCATGTAGTATAACCATCAGAAAAGGGAAAGTTTAGGTTAACGTTGGGAAGAAAATATAAGGTGGTCGCAATTAAAACTGGAAATCAGTATATCTCAAAGGAGAAAAAAATTTGCTTCTGACTCTGAAGAGCACAGTAAGGGTAAGGAAGCTGACCTGCTGGAGGAGCTCTAAGATGCAAGACAGCAGCGCAGGACAAGACAGACCTAACTCTGGAAACAGAACTACAGACTTGCAACAAGAATCTTGTGTGTTACTATCCATTAAATGGGTCAGAAGGAAAATGGCCACAAAAAAAGCTTGACTGATTTGTTGGTTGTTTTTGATACATCCTATTAATCACATGCATCTAAGCTTCCTCAGGTTGCCAGAGGACATCAGAGAAATTCTCCTTTTTTCCCCTCCCCATCTCAACAGACAATTTGACTTCCAGAGTGTCTCTGCTCATCTCTTCATGTAAGAGAAGCTAGTTGCAGCTAGAGATTGAGACACAGATGATACAAGAGACAATCGTACAGCGGTCCTACCAGAACAGCAACTGGATTCGTGAAGAGGATCTGAACTGGGAAATATTGTGCTGGCAATAACTCAAATCATCTTACTCAAGCACACCCATATTCCCAGTGAGGACACCAGTCTCCAAAAATGCTTGGGGCCTCAAAAGAAGCAAGAGCACCTTGTAACAGCTTTTTAAGATCAGACTGTGGGCATGAGATTCCATAATTTTTTGCTGTACATGTCAAGAGAGCCCAGAATGCAGTGCTAAATACAACCTTTTCTGTATACCTTTGAAACATTGGTTGACCTTTTAAAGTTTCATGACTAGGACCTGAACTATTTAGAATGATACAAAACACAAAGTCTTGAAGAAATCTTCAAATAAAGGTTTGGGTACATTTCAAGCATAATGCCTCATTCAGTAAGGGCATGGCACATCCCGACGCATCAGGTCATTAGAGAAAAAAGCCCATGTAACTCAATAAAAGCATCCTGCCATCATTCACCTATTCCTTCCATTTGCACATATCCAGCTATCTACATTGGAAGTGAGGGGGAAAAACCATAGAGAGCCAAGCTCTCTCACAGTGCAACAGTTTTATCACAAGAACAGACCTTCCAGCTCACAACAGAGATCCAGCTAACCCAAGAACCTGGTCTCTTGCAGTGGTCAGTAAGAGGTACTGAGGGTAGAATTTAAAAAGCAGCCAAGTATATCGTGATACCTCTCCAGGACACTCTCCCTGTCTCCAGCTTGCAGCTCTGCGATTTGGTGGACTACAGCTGGTGATCTTGGACAAATTCACAGGAGAAAAAGCTATCAAGATCTTTTACAGTAATTTTCTTTAATCCACGTAAACCTTTAGCATCTAATACAGACTGTAACAGAAAGCTACACAGCTGAACTACAACCTGCATGGGACCTCCTTCTGTTCTTTTTCAAACTGATCTGCTAGTTTGGGATTTGGTGCTTTCTCCATCATCTCCTGGTCGTGGTAAGCAACGACACCGATAGCTTTGCTTAACTTTCTCTCTGTCTTTAAATTGAAGTTGTGGATTTTCAAGTTATTTCACATATTTATTAAACAGGTAAATCTAACAGACAGAACAAAATTTGTAAGATTAGACATTCAGGCAACCCTTTGGTGGGAGCCTCTATCAGAAACCCTTTGGACTACGGGTTTGCAGATAGCAAATGAATTAAAAAATTAAGTACATATAAAATACCAAAATGATCTAAATATATTCCACCTATTAGAAGAATCATGCTCCTTCCCTATCTCCAGAATTAAAACATTCATTTCAAATGCAAGTTACAGAGTTGAATTTCAGTGCGTCAACAATACACCAAAAATAGGCAAACTGGGAAGCACAGAAAGATTAAGAAAACTGACACTGCAGAAACTGATTTTTCTTCTTAACTTCCAGCCCCAGTGAACCCCAAAGCCACAGAACTGCTTGGACATTTCTTCACCCTCATCAGCGCCCTGCCTTGTGCCAAAGATGATAAACATTTGCAGCGTTTAAGTCTGCAACAAGCATACACGTGCCCAGGATAAAACATTTTGTGGGAACGACAGGGAGAGGGTCTCTGAGAAGAAAGAGAGCTACAGGTACTCTCAGGGGTATATTCTCACGGAACACAACCTGCCAACTTTCAGCTGATGAGCCCATCCAGACCCAAGCCGTCTCTCACAGAATCACTGGGTGCCTTCATCTGGAGCCTTGCAGCCTCCCGGCGAGCTGAGGAACGAACGCATTGGACTCGGGCATTCGCTCAGTACTGCACTAAGCAACCAACCTCCTTCTCCTGGGAAGAAAGCAGCTCCCAACAGCGCTGGGAAGGAACGTGGATAGCCAACAGAGTCCCGGAGGGGCGGCAGGCCGGCTTCACCCTACTCCTGCCAGAGTGGTACCGATACCCCAGCTAGGCCCAGGCTGGCCGCGTTGGAACCACGTACCCGCGCTGCGCTCCTGGGCTTACTGGCTAACCTAGGCCTGCATGGCTGAACTTGGCCGCCATCACACCTTCCCGCCGAAGGCACGCACCAGGCCGCACCGGAGCAGCCGCACATGAGAGCGAGCCTTTTCTCTCTGGCTCAGGCCCGCCATGCCAGGCCTGTGCTCGCCACGTTTCTGCCTTACCTGCTTCCTCCTGTAACGTTTATCCAACCCGAGTATCGTTACCCCTCACGACAGTAAGCCATTTTAGGTCCGGCCTCCAATCCTGAAGCTCATATTTACAATATGATTTCAAACTCATCACAGTCAAAACAGATCAAAAAACTGAAATAGATGGGTTACAAATTTCTTCGGGAGTATCAGCCACCACTGTACTTTTTTTCCCACAAGGCCACTTCCCTAATACTCAATTTGATTTGCAACCCTAATACTCAAAAATGAAAAAGTTCCATTTTTAGGAATGAATGTTATAAATCAGGACAGCTACCTACCTGTGTAGAAGAAAAAACAAGTTTTGACCCTGAGAAAGGCATAGTGTTACATTACCTCACGTGGCAGAAATACAACCGATAGAGTGTATCTTCGTTAAGCTACTGTTTAATTATACGCACTTAGGGAGGTTACTAGTTAAGTCACACCACATGCTCAATGTATTATATTCCCATACACAGAAGATGCACGATTGAGACCTTCCTAAGGAGGGTTCTCCGGTACAATCTACAGTGCCTCTCCAAATAAGATCAAAACCTAATCCATTTTTCCCCCTTAAAGAAAGTTTAACACGTATATATGCAGTCTAAGCATATTAAATCTCCACTTCTAACCCCAAAAGTATCAGTAACTAACCATAATACATACGGTATGTAACCAAAAATAAATAATTTTATTGCTCTTACATTTGTGAATACCCACCGTTACTTACAACAAGTTTGGCCCTACCCCAACAAGGCATCTTGAGTACTAGTGCTCCCAAGACTTCAAAAGTTTTTAAAATTCTAAAGAAATCAAAACTAACCAGGACAGAGTTGACTCAGACCTTCAACTACTGACAGAGTATTTGCACTTTTTTCACTCGTTTCCTTCAGTCCCCTCTTAGCACTGCAGATGCTATGTCTCCCATCATTCAGATAAAACCTAAATATGCAGCTAGACCATTACGCGATCCACTGCCCTCCTAGGTGGGTCCCCCTCGGGCCATGAGCTAACTCAGCTCGGGCAGCAAATTACTCCTGGTTGCCACCTCCCACAAGCAACAACTCTCCCCCAACACCAGCAAAAGCTGCTAAGAGTCAATCAAAAGCAAGCTCCGGTCACTCCTACAGCAAGATCCTCGCTTTTGGGTTCAGGGGAAGACATGGCCTCAAGGAGCAACTCTTTGAGCAGCCCTGCAGAGGAGGACTTGCGGGTATTAGTGGATGAAAAACTGAGTATGAGCTGGCAATGTTGCGCTCGCAGCCCATAAAGCCGACTGTGTCCTGGGCTGCATCACCAGCCACGTGCCCAGCAGGTCGAGGGAGGGGATTCTGCCCCTCTGCTCCCCTCTGGT
>JANZLQ010000032.1:23104259-23116318 GCA_026212715.1 Elanus axillaris
CCGATCTCCCCCTCCCTTCCGCCGCCGCCATTTCCCGGCGGTCGTCGCCGCCGCCCAGCAAGGCCTCGTCACGGCACATGAGGTGACCCACGGCTCCGGACGCCAAAAGGGCCGAGCAACCGGTACTTTGCTTCCCGCGGGACCGGCCCCGGGGCCAACGGGCATGCTGCGTCTTGCCCGTTGGTCCGCCCAGAGGATCAGCAGGCCCGAGGCGGGGGGACGACGACGACACCCCCGGGCCAGCCTTCACTCCACAGGAGCTGCAGTTCCACCGGGGAGCACCGGCAGGGCCGCAGCGCGTCCTCCTCAGCGTGCACCTGCTCCTGGCAAAGGGAGTGGGGGGGGGCGGCTTCTGTGGATTCTCACACCAAAAATGCAGCGACCTTCCCCGTCGAGACCCGCCACAGCCTCCCTCCGAGGGCTTCGCTGCGGCCTCCCCGGTGCCCCTTCCATTTAGGGAGTTCTCCACTCCAGCAAGTGGTGACAGGACTCTCCAGCTCGTCCCATGCGAGCGGACCAGCCATGGCTCAGGGGGGGGGAAAAAAAAAAGAAAAAAAGGAAGCTCAAGTTTCCAGCAACACTTTGTCCCAGAGATGCAACGCTGTGGAGGGAGAACGGCATCCACCCAACTGCCTGGATGCTCGGGAAAGCGGCACCCACAACAGGTTGCACCCCTCTGGCTCCCTCTTTGCCTTTAGGAACCTCCTGCCCCATCCCTCTTTCTCTGTTGGATGCTTTCCTCCCTTTTTGACACCCCGTCCTCACAGCTCTCCTATCCCAACTTCTCCAGGACTTTTTGATTTAGAACGGTTTACAGCTTCCACCAGAGGAACAAACAACAGAGGAGGTTTCCAGTAGTGGTCCTCTCCAAGTGGGACAGGGGCCAGCTATTGGACTTGTGTCCAAGGGAAAACCCTCCTCTAGAAGTCAGACACTAGGAAGAACAAAGGAGGTTGCTCTTACCACCTCTGCAGAGACTGATCTTGGTACCTTTAGTCCACTGACCAGAACCAGCCTGGATCCTACCAGGATCCCCAGGTCCTTCTAGCCTGTCTTTCAAGAGGCCCCTCAAAATAGCACAAAGCTCCCCCCCTCCCGCCACCAGCAGGAACTGTTCAACCAACGCTGCAGCTCTCCTTTGGATCCCGTAAACCTTTCTTACAACACAGCCAGCCAGCGCCACCTCAACAAGGTCCCGCAAGCACCAGGACATGTACATGGACATCAGGACTCTGAATATGGGCCAGCTGGGGCGCAGCACAGTCTGGCTGGGTCACTGTCAGAGGCAGAACAGCCCACCACACCTGCAAACTAAGGTACTACTGAACTTAGGAACATCATTCATGCTAAAAACTGCCATTGTGGCTAGAGAAAGTAGCTTGCATCAAAAATACTACGACACCTTAAGGAGAAAAATAAAAAAAATCAAGTTGTTTTAAGAACATGATCACTGCTCTGAGATTTAGGAATAAGGACAAAACTTGAGACTGCAGAAGATCCACAGCTAGTTAAGACTATGTGCAGGACAGAACTGAGCATTAAAAGTTACGATCGGCATCCCTTCCTTAGACGCACGTCATACTACTAATTCCCAAAAAAATAAGACTTTAAAAATGAAAATATAAACCAACTTATACAGTAAAAGGCTTTTTTAAAACAATATGCATTTATAAAGTAAGATATATTCTTACTCAGATCTACTTTGTCCATTTGTACAGAATTTGTGCTGTAAGTAAGTTTAAGCGGGAAAAAAAAAAAAAAAGAAAAAGCAAAGCTGCAAGGAAACAAATTCTAGGTTAGTTCACAGGAGATGTGGTTTCAATCCAAAGCTTACTAACAGTGACTGAAGCAACTGAAACAAGCTAGCCTATACTGGTAGGTCACACTAACATTTCTCTGAACAAATGCATTATTTTCATATATTGGCAAGGCAGTGTTTCATACCAGAACTTCTACACTTTGTTTTTAACCACAATCAACGACAGCATAGAAGTGACAGATCCAGCTGTGATGAGATCCTACCACAATTCTGCGTAGCTGGCAGCTTGAAAACCTACCTCTTTCTTTGTAAGCCAAAAAATCGTAGTCAAAATGACTTCCGGATGAACAGATTTCTGCTCACACCCCACCCCACCCCCATTTTCAAACACTGTAAAACATCAAGCTTTTAGTTAGAGTTTTAAATATAGCCAAAAATAACTGGCCTGTCCCCAAGGATAAGGCCACAGAAAGAACAGGGTACTTAAACTACTGTGTAAGGAC
This sequence comes from Elanus axillaris, assembly GCA_026212715.1. Classification (NCBI taxonomy): domain Eukaryota; kingdom Metazoa; phylum Chordata; class Aves; order Accipitriformes; family Accipitridae; genus Elanus; species Elanus axillaris. The sequence goes on from JANZLQ010000032.1 coordinate 23,106,522, forward strand.
TGGCAACAAGTTTTATTTCTTAACATTAATTCCCTAACTAGCAAATCAATACAAGACCATTATTCTAGCCTTCAAAAAGGAAAGGAGCTTGTTAAAACTTGTTAGCAAGGACCTCCAAAACTGTTCTCTGCAGCTCACAAACAAGCCTTTCAACATACCCACAAGAGGACTGCCTGCATACATGCCACCCGCCTTGACCCACGCAGAACTGAGCAAAACAAGACTTTGGAATAGCCCATCAAGATGAGGCCAAACAGAACTGGCAACAGGCTCCTCCTGCAGTTTTAGCCTCAGCTGAAGCCAGCGTAGCTGCAGGATGTCACCCAACCATCCATTCCTACCTGCTTCCTCAGCATCTGTTCACTAATTGCTTTTCAGGCAAATCAGTAAGCCGATCCAGCTAACCCCGCAGCTGGTCCTTTTTGCAGAGTTAGCTGTCAGCCATGCTAGCGAGGAGCTCGCTCACACCACCACCACAGATCGACTAGAGGCAACACAGTGAGAGCTTGCAGCCAGCAACTAAAGCAGAAGCAATTCTTTTGGCAGCTCCGGGTCTTGGAGCAACTCAAGCTGACCACTGGGCTTAACTGTACCCTCAACATCCAGTTCCATGATACTGCTGAGTTTCCCTTCTGTTGCACCAGCACTGGAACTCATTTGACCCACGGCAAAGCAGTCTAGGGAGCATAAACAGCCAGAAGTGACTGATTTTCTGCAGGGCAGACTTCTTAACGAGATCACTGCAGAAAAAGACAAACACCAGTGCCAGCACAAGGAGGAAAAATGCAGAAGAGCTCTCCATCTACCTGCTTGTCTACCCACACCAAGCAATTTGATCAGAAAGCCATGCTGTAAAGCTACACACTCAGCCTTCTTGTGACCGATGGCTTCTCATTTATAAACTGACATCACGTGAGAGGGGCAGTAAAGCAATTCCAGTGCAAAGGAACAAGGCCCTGTAGGTTAAACACCCAGACCACGACTAGAGTAGGCAAAAAACAGCAGAGGTGAAGAACCAGTCCAGCAAATGGAGGATCTTGGATCAGAATCTAGGAACCAACACAAAGCTGTGGAGCCCCTAAAGTTTTGACAGAGATCTGAAGACAGAATTGGGACTATCAGGACAAAGAGACTGAGGTAAAGTGTTTGTATTCGGACAGGTAACTTGCCTTTAAGCACAACCGTAAGTTGGTCAGAACACACGTCCCCTTCTGCCACACCAGACAAACACTGGGTTGGACATGCAGGATGCCTAAGGGCTGGAACAAACCCCAAGACACCCTAACCCTAATCCCTTGTTCAGCTCCTGACAGCGTAACAGCTTCTTCCAGCAGTGCAGCAATCCTTTACTGCCCTATCCTTCCCCTGGTCGCTTCTTCTCCCTCCTGTCAGAGATCTGACTTCCGAGCTGTGCCGAATCACCTCTACTCAGTCAGGCTCTGGAGAGGCAAAGCTCCTGTGGCAGATGAGACTCAGACACCAGGAATACTGGGCATATGCATCACTTGAAGAAAAAAAAATATTTGTGAAAACTATGATCTATAAAGTCATTATTCACGGAAACGCCTTTGCTGGCAGGGTAAGAATCCTGGGGAAGGCAGCAGAGGGGCTGAAGCCTATGCAAAACAGGTCAACCGGAGGCTTCAGAAGAGATATAAGGCAAGAGTTTTGGAGGAACAGATTGGCTGGACACAGCCGAGGAACGTGAAACTGGGACTTGTTGGAACAAGGATCCAGTGGTGAACTAGAGCATGGAGAAGAGCCGCGTGCAAGCATAAGCAAGCGTTGGCTGGGTAGCAGCAGTCACTCTATAGATAAGAGTTCTCTGCCTTCTGCTTTCTGTACCTACACACACCCTTGCATACCTCCGCAAACCTCTGCATCCAAAAGTAGGGACTAGAGACTTTGGAAGGAGACCAGACTCTTTACTCTCTGCACAACAGTTTCTTCCCCTCAATGACAAAAACCTTTGCCCCATTGAGCTTATCCCACACCTGCCATGCCCATTCTCTCCTTATAATTTTCTCTGTTTCTGCTTCAGTGGTAGTCTTCTAACATACACAAAAGTCCTTTGGAAAATCTTTGTGATTAACATCCCTAGAGCTGAGCTCCTCACCCCTGCTCTTCCTTGTCCAGTAAGTATAGAGCTCCTCAAGAAGTGGAAGTGCTGCTGTCCCTCGGGTACTGGCATGACTGACGTAATACACCCTCCTAGGACACCCTGGCTCATGATTACTTAAGAGGTGAAAATAGGAAGGAGGTAGAAAGAATTAAAAAAAAAAAAAACAGCAACCAAAACCAAATCCTGTACAGTCAGCTAGACAGTAAGTCCTGCGCGTACACAGACCATGCCTCAACTTGAGCCACACAGCTGTTTCCCATCCTCTCTGGGACAAGTAACTGAGTCATGAGAGAAACAGGGTGACATAAAAATGGAGAAATAAGTAAAGAAACAAAGGGACAGGCACCGTTTTCCCCAAGGCTCAGCTTCTGGACATCTCAACTCCAATTTTAAAAACTGCAACACAAGAGGTTTCTTTCAAAACCTACAACCAAGCACCAGGATTTTAGGTGTTACCATCTGTTACCGAGGGCAGGGGAGTAAATTAAAAGCTCAGTAGGAAATTTTGCATATAGCTCTTTTCCAGTGTTAGCTGGAGAAGCTTATATCGTGGATCAGGATTTCAGCTCTGCTAATGACTCACCCTGTGGGTGATGGTGTACTGCTCTAGACTTCAACTCCAGGAATCTGGGAAGTTGCACAGTTTTGGGAAAAAAAAAAACCAAAAACCTACATTAAGGTTAAATAATCAGGAGTCAAAAAAAAAGGCAGATTTAAGGTAGAATCTTTTTGTGCAATTAAATGTACTACAGGGGAAGGAATTCAAATAGTCCCAATTCTAGCATTTTCAGATATTATGTACTCAATCTGAAAAATGTTTTGCTGTACTCTGGAAACCTAGGTTTCCTAAAGCCTATCAATAAGTGAGCAACAGAAGTCATCAGAATTTACAAGCAGCAACCCTGTATCTACTTAGGCAAGTGATTAAAACATGCAAGGCCAACCACATGAGATGCTTTACTCACTAGCCTCGCTCTTTATCCCACATTTGTGGTCACGTACAAGCCTAAAGAATCACATTTGGCATTTCTGTTAGAATAATGAGGAAAGGTACTTCCTTACTATCATCCCTTCTGCAGCAGAGATGGTCGTCCCAACCCTATGGATTAGGAAGTAAAATATTCACAAGACCAAGAATAGCAACGCGTTTCACCCACCTACCAAAAAAATAATTCCCAGGTGGTAAACTACTGCAGTTTTACCCAAACGCCACTCTCAGCTCTGCCCTCACCCCCCTCAGGACCTCCTGCTAGCTCGCTTGTTGCTTACACAGGATTGCATTTGACCAGCCAGCTCTAACACCCAGCACAGTTCCAGTTGGGACTTCTTTGCTGGAGACACGTCCGTGCCCCTCACCCCTACACAAGGCCTTTCCTTGCTTTTGCCAGGGTGCTTCACAGGTAACCTTCCCAAAGGGGAGGGAAGTACACTGGCCAAAAAAGCAATATAAAGAAACTGGAGCAAGATACTACTCTAGATTACATCCTTGCATTAATTCCCCGGTTTTAAGCAACTGGTTTCCGTTACAAGTATTCCTACTTTAAAATACCTAGAAGGTTGAGAGAACAAGCTAGCTTAAAATAACACAGATATTCATCCCCCAGGCTAATAAATTTTCAAGCATTTCCCTCTCAGGCTGTTTATCAGAGATGGGTATTCATTTCACCTTAATGAAAACAGCATCTGTCCTCCACTCACCATTAGCTTTTTTCTTTTGGAGGTGGAGAGACCATACGACAGCATTTAACTCTCCTTCACATGCACCTCTCTTCCTGCAGTTAAACATGGCAAAGCCTGTTCATATTCTGATTCAAGTTCCCCAGTGACATTAGCTTTGCATTACTGAACACTTCCAGCCAGAATTTCACTTGAAAAATGGAAAGCATCTCTCAAAAAAGCCAGGAGAATGGAAGTGTTCACACCAAATCAAACTCTAGAGCTAGAGATTAGGAGCCTGATCGATGCTGAGGTTGGCGGTGCCTGCACGAACATGTTTTGTCTCAATAGGTGCCGACACAAGCCAGAAGTAAAGTGCTGAAGCCCAACAGCAGGGATGCAGCAGAACTGGAGATGGGACTCTGGACTTCTGGGCTCTTAAGCATTTGCTCTCCCTCTCCTCATCTGACCAGAGAGTGCAAGAAGGAGCACTTAACAAGTGTTGAGCAATCCTACTAAACAGGCATTTTAAACAGTCAGTAACATCCCATGCAAAGGAAAACACCCAAAAGAAGCAATCAAGAAGCAGAAAGACAGCAAAATTGTAGAAAACAAAGTATGGTTCACTCCTTTATATTGTCCAGGAGGCAAAACTGATTTTAGGATACGTTAGTAGCAGTAGGCTACATAAAAAATACTAGAGAACCTCCCTGACTCGCTAAGAGCTGCAAGGTCTCAAAAGAAGTTGCAGCCCACTGAAGTGCCATACAGTGCGAGCTGCTGAGCCCAGAGCAACAGGGTCAGAGATCCCACCTCTCCTGGGCTGCTCTGCAAGAGCAGCGCTTGCTTAGTCCAACAGAGAGCAGGCTGGAGGGAGACACTGGCAGAAGTCTTCTAAAATACAAGCTATGAGTAGGATTGATGACGAAAGGAAGAGAGCTAATTTTTTTTACCAGACAAAGTTGAGGATGGATACTGGGAAACAATCCATGGTAAATGGGAAAAGAAAAAGCCGTACACACTGGAGCACAGCACTTCTGGGAAGCTCAGCCAGGATTAGGACACTCGCACCTGATCATTCCCAAAGCCACATTTCAGTGCAGTAACCCTTCAGAAGCACTTTGCAAATAGCCGTACAAGAAAACGATACATGCGCCAAGCTCAGGCTGCAAGTTTGACTTCAGCTGTCACGATCAAGAGTTGTAAGCAACGTTCTTAACCTTACTTTTTGGGCTGACGAGTGCCATGCTTTATTTCATCCAAGGGTAGAAGTGTTTGTGTAGCGCCCAGAACTGAGAACGAAACCACACAGAATTGAGAAAACCCTCACCACAGATCCAAAGCGTTGAAGACGATAAATCCCTCGGTAAGTGATTCTGCTACAGAACGAGAAAGAACCAAAAGCTCTCCCCAAAGCTCCGCACACACCAGCCAAGCAGTCAGGTGCAGGGAAAACAGGGAGTTGCACAGAGCCACTCCTCGTGCATCCTGCAGAGAGAGCGGTGCTGAGAGGGGTTGTAACTCCCTCTGCTTCCCCACTAACTATACCCTCACCACACATTGCACTAGGTTGGCCGTTTTAAACTGGAAGGGTGACCTGTGACATGGTCTGTGAACTATCATTGCACGCTGCCAAACAACTGCAAAGGAAGACTGCACTCATTTGTGCAGCAGGGATTGAAACTTACTTGCAGAAAACAACAAAGCCTTCAGGTAACAATTATTTCATTTGATGCTAAGGAGCTTGAAAAATGATGTTGCTTGGGAAAGCTGCTCAAAGTTATCAACAAGTTACCACCTTGTCAGCACTAAAGTGAATGCCCTTTGTATGGAGTTCTTTCAACTGTCATGAAAATCACGTGTCATCTGACTTATTTCATTAAGGTTGTCCCAAGAAGGTCAAAAGGATCAGGGTCTGGTTTGTAAGACACTGTTTCCAGGGTCCACAGGAAGCATATTCTTATAGATGGAATCTAACTCAAACCATTTACAAGCACAAAATCCAGCCTGTCACTTTTTCCTCTTCACATATGCATCCCATCTTATACATCCAATAAGATTACTGTTAAGGTCTGATTTAGAGCTTGTTACTACCCCAACCTCCTAGTCAATAAGAGTTTGGGAATCAGCCTGCATATTCTTAGTTTTTAAAAGAGCTGACCTTAAAGACAGAAATAAATATCTACTCTACTGCTCATGTACCCAATTACATACATTTTTCATGCCTCCCTTAGTGGCCCTGGTATACAAATGGCTATTTTTAGATGCTGGACTATGTATAGTCAAATGTAGCCCATGTTACATAAAAGAAGCCAACAGGAACAGGCAAAGAGTTCACCCAGCTTTGCTGCTGATGAAGGGACTTGTTAAACATTTACACAGGAAAAGAATGGTTTCAGACTGAATAAGGGGGTTTTGTCTAAAACCAAAATACAGAAAGTTAGAGGCAGTTGAGAGCACCATCCTGATTAATGACCTCTTACAGATTCTTTTTTAAGAAATCTAGAGCAAATTGCCCACATTCAGTTATTTTTTTGCATGCTAGTGAATAAACTCCAAGAAGCTTAATTAAAGCAAGCTCATCTTTGCAAACATTTGTTGGCCCCAATACAACTGTACAGCTGTATTCACCACATGAGAAAGCGTCATCACTATCAGACTTCTTGTAGTCACTAAACGTACAATTATTCAACCATGCCTGTATCAAAGGCACTGGGGGAAGAAGTGGATGCTTTTCTAAGCCACTGTGAGGCTTGAAAGAAAACAAGATTTTTCTTTGAGCGTCACATGGCCAATTACACAGCCAAAATAAACTTTGTTTCCAGTTAACACCTCACTTTGGTTACAGCAAATTGGGGAAGGAGAAAAAAAAAAAAAAAAAAAAAGGAAAAAAACCCCTCTCATTAAAATATTTGCAATTTTGAGCCAGGAAAAGAGAAAGAAAAGTTTAAGTATCTGACATGACCAAGATGTTAGAAGTTTTAGAGCATCAGATTGCTCCAAACTGTAGTGCCGCTGTATTCTGAATATACAAAGTTGATTATTTGCATACACCGAACAGGTCTGACCTCACAGCTGACCCTGCTCTGAGCAGAAGGTCAGACTAGAGGCCTGCTGAGGTCCCTCCCAGTCTGAATTACCATAGAATTTTTACTTCATTTCAGTAGGCTGCTGAAGGGAAGGGGCAAAAAAACGATTTCATGTTTTCCAGAAAAAGAGGCAGCTTCCTAAAATAGGAGATACGGCAACTCTCCAAACGGGAGCTATGACAGCAGCAGACGGTTCCCTGCTCCAGACACTCTGCACTCCAGAATACACCCAACTGTCAATGGCAGGGAAGCAAGGTGGCTGCCTGCCACCACCATCAATGGGAGAAGAATAGGACACTCTCATCTGACCCAAGGAAATACCATCATGGATCACAACTCCCAGCGCTGCCAACAGATCTGCCTGTCTAGAGGGAGGCAGCAGAACAGCCACATCTTTGCTGTATTCTTGTTGATTTCAGAATGACTCCCTGGCACTCTGCTCCTGTTGAGTCTATGGTTTGTGTAGCTAAACTGTTTTCCAAGCAAGGGAGCTGTTATCTTCCGTTTCCAATTTATGAGGCACGTTAAAGGTACAGAGCACGCAACCCAGTGTTTTTGCTGTATTCTCTCTCGAGATGCACCCAGAAATCCCACATTGAAACAACATCCACCCAAGCCCCACCACTGTACAGTAGCCAAAACCAAGCCAGATGCGAGTTATAGGGGGAGAAAACCAGAAAAGCTGCATATAGACCTTCACACCCGAGTGCGACCGTAGAAAAAATAACTTTTTGTCAAAACAGCTGCTATTTAAAGCAGTACAAACCTAATTTTCTCAGAGTACATTGCCGGTCCGCATAGCTGTTCCGCCTCACCGCCCCCTCCTTCTTAACACCAGCAAATCAGACAGAGCATAGATAGAGGCAATTGCATATATGCAACCAAAAACCCACTAAGAAAACAAGGAAAGAATTTGCAACTCAGTTTCAGATGGGCAGAAGAGTTAAAGGGCAGTAAGGAGCCCTTACAAAAGAGTTTGTAAGGGCTTTCCAGTTTTCCTGAAGTTGCTTTCTAGCAGGGCACTAGAAAGAATGCATTGTCACAGTAATCACTGCAGCTAATTAGCATCAAACCCACTGGTTTTAAAAGACCAGGGAAGAGGAGGAAATGCACTTCTTCCTACAGTATGACTTAGTAATTTGCCAGTTCTCAAGGTGACCCAATGTATCTGCGGCTGTGCCTTCATCCTCCTTTCCAGGAGGAGAGAAAACAGAGAGCCTCCCCAGCCTATTGCCGGCGCCACAACGCACTTCAGGAAGGGCAAACCGCCCCAGAGCTTATTCAGACTCAGAAAAACTCTCCTTATTTCAGCTGGAGACTACAGCAGCTATCCCAGTAAAGCAGCATCTCGCCTGCATCAGTAGCACGCAGAGGATGTACAACGGCTAGCGGATGATGGCCGCGTGTCCTTCTACAGTGACTGCTCAGGTCCAAGTCAGCAGGCACCATCATCCTACTTCTCCATCCTCCCACTTCAGAGCAGGAGCAACAAACACAGGGGATTTAGCTGTACTGCCAACACTCCTCTTCCTCCACGCCTTGAAGATCACGAATCACGGCAAAAAAGAAAAGGTAACTTTTGTGAGCAGCCATTGGCCACATACAACGATCTGCTGCTGCTTGCGCTGGTACAGAACAGTGACAGAGGACATTCGCATCGCAGTGCTCTGCTCAGGGGGTTTTTGAGGATGTGACTGAGGGAAGATCTGCTGCCTACAGTCTGTGGCTCCAGCAAGATAAGCTGGCATTTGGCTCCAGCACTGCAAACTTGCACATTGGAAACAATGCAGAACAAGCTGCAGCGGCCACCAAGACTTCCGTGATGCACCACAGGTCAGCAGGCAACTGATAATGCAGTCATATATTCAAAACCAACATTAGAAAGTCAAAGACGCTTTAGGTCTCCTGGGCCAACCATATCTTCAACAGGCATACCATTTCTCTAGCTGGAAGGAAGATGTGCGCCTTAATCGTTCGTATGTAATGCTTTAACTTGTCCAAAGCACTGCTGCTGTATTTCAAGCCTGTGCACGCCGGACCCACGGCACGCTCTGGGATTACGTATGCTGCGCCAGTAGCATCACTGGTTTACTGCTGTCTCGCACAGGCAGACGTTCAGTTACCCAACCATGTGTTCACACACGAGCTCTGTTTTGGCTGTTGCAGAGGTTATGGGGAACCACGTTCATTAGCCCTGCAGCCTACCAGGGTGTTGTGGGGCTGCTGTACCTACGGGTCTGCCACCTAAAAGCAGCCGCAGGGTCCAAGCACTTGATGCCCTCCTACTCCTCCTGAGGAAGTACCTTTTGCAGCCTTTCACGCCATCATCTCACCTCAAACTCACAGCTCTTACAGTTCCCAACTGCTTTTAGGGCCCGCCTTATCAACTCCCAACCGGCCACAGGACTCTTTGGCGGGAACGGATTTGAAAATTCCCTTGGCCTGCTGTGTTACACCGGCAGAGAAGCCCTTTGCAACTCCTCATCACGACTTAAAAGCCACTGTGGCAGCGTCAGACCGAGCTGGAAGAAGCGGTCTTCTCCCAGCGCGGCTCCTGTGACTAGGAACGGGAAAACCGAGAAAAGTGAGCACGAGGTAGCGCTGATATTCCCCCCCTCTGCAACGCTTCGACGCTGCTCCTGCATTTCTGGGCAGCCAGCTGAATGCTGTGGCCACCCCATCCGGGCCCGTGACTACTGCCAGCCCTGTGGCCAGGGCCGGCCGCTCACCCGTCCGTCCTCCAGCCCTTTCCCGCAGGCAGGCAGCCGTATCCCGCCGTTCCAGAGGGGACGGCCGTGCTGCAGGGGGAGAAGAGCTGCCACCAATGTCACACGAGCCGGACCCGGCTCTCGGGCCCGCCGTCCTTCCCACCCCCGCGCCGGGCCGGCGGGAGGGAAGAGCCCGCTCCTACGGGGGCGGGAAAGGTGGGG
>JANZLQ010000032.1:23131969-23177678 GCA_026212715.1 Elanus axillaris
ACCGGTAGATGGTGGCTTCTGGCCCCGGGTAGTGCTGTTTGTTACTGGCGGCGGTGGTGGTGTTAATTGCCAGTTAGTAAAAAGCAGGTGAAACATCTCCTTCCAACTGTTTGGGGGTCGGTTTGGGGTTTGTTTTTTTTTTTTTTTTTTTCTTGCTGTTTTTGTCTCAAAAGACAAACGGTAAGAAGTAAATGAACTCAGAAATGGCTTTACGACCCGCAGAAAACTTTGGGACAAAGTTACCAGGAGATGCTGGGTTATCCTGCAGTGGAAGTGATGTGAAAACTCGGTCGTGCTCGCCTGTTGTGCCCTCCTTCTTCCCACACCCTCTCCCTATAGCTGCTCAGCACAGGCAGGACCAACACACACAGCCCTTTTCCAGCTCCCCTCTTAAAATAAGTAGCCAGCGTTTTGCACACAACTAACCCGCTGTGTGCTAAAAAAAAAAAACGAAAAAAAAAAAAAAACCCAACCCGGGGAGCCAGAATCCATTTCTGAAGCCAGGGAGGGACGGGGCAGATAGCTCAAGTTCATGGAGAAGCCAGCACCTGGGAGTAAAATCCACTGGGTCTCAGCCGGGCCCCCTCCCCAGCTCAGCACCCGCACCCCGAGCCGCAGAGCTCACCCCCCCATCTATTTTATTGGCGATATTTTTCACCAAAGCCTTGTGCAGCAAATACAAGTCAAACGGCTCTAATTTGTAGTGCTACAAACTGTAACATGCTCAGACGTGTAACTGCCTGACAGACTACACAGAAATCTGGCTTGTGCTCCAACCTCTGAAACAAACGCAAATATCCAGAAACATTCTGCTATTTCTCCACAATTAAAATGCAAGTCGAACAAACCTACTGCCAGATTTTTCATGCAAATACTTCTTTTTAAAAAATAAATCACTGCAAATTCATTATTTATTTCAGACCATAAACAAGACAGAGGAAAGAAACACATATACGTTTTCCTTTCTTAAAAAAAAAAAAAAGTATCGGTAAGAAAAGCACATACATTGCTCTTTTTTTTTTAAGTTTATTTTTTTAATACCTTGTCCCTTAAATCAGCCTACAAGCCAGTATCTTTATCTAGAGAAAACACAACTGGAAAGCCTTTTTATGTTGTACTGTTTTTCAGACACTTACAGGAGGTTTTTAAAGACAATTCACAGCCACGCTATTCCAAACGGCACAAATACAATTATTTAGGATTTATTCCTTACTGTGGCAATTTTTACTTTGGTATATTTTTCAAAATTCCCTGGGAAAACACAATCAATTCCCATCTAGCTTAGCGCACCTACACTGTGACCTCTTTCTCTACATTTTCTCTTTGCAAATCAACCACAAACATCTTAGAAGTATTTTACACATATATAATAGAGTCTCAAAAAGGACAATACCACAGGAGAAATGCTCAAAAACAAACTGAAGGTGTAAATGACCTCCTCCCATGTTCCAGACGTACCTACAAAATCCCTGCTCACTGGTACAGGATTATACATTCCATTATGAGTTCGGCCTTTTTACATTTTGTACTATTTTAACACCCCAAATTTACAGATTTTTAAAATTGGCATGTTAAAAGGGCTTTATTTAAGGATTTCAATGAAAATAGTGTTATGTTTTGTCCTATTACCATAATCCTTCTTTTTAAATCACTTAGAATTTCAGTATAACCTAATTAAGTAATTTTAAGTAAGTCTTAACCCAAATACATAGATCTAATAAAAATGTATTTTGCAAACAGGGAAAATGGACTTCTAAAATGGATTCCTCAGGTATGAACAAAGAAGCTGAAACATTTTCTCCCCAGAAACTTTGAGATCTGAACTGTTTCACAGCACTTAGATTTGAAAACCAAAACACTTGTAAGTAAACAAATTTCACCAAGTATCAAGCAAAATGTTTCATTCCAATTGTATTTGTTTATTCCTTTTATATTTAACAGAAATCTTTCAATTTGCCTTGCCAAAAAAAGGAGGGAGACTAGGGGAAGAAAAATACTGCAAAATCCTAACTAAATATCTTCACGTATTGTTTATTTCAAAGCTCTCCTAACAGCAGCTTATACTGCTTTTAGATATTGTATATTATTTGGCCAGTGGAGATATTACTGTTTTCAGATTTTTGCCTTTTAAAAGGCTACAGAACAACATTACAGATTTTACAGACTTCTAACCATTTTTAATCTCTCTCTTTTTCAAATGCCACAAACATCCCATTTGGTAAATGAAATTTACATTTCTCTCCTGTCTAAATTATCAGAGTTGAATCAACAATTCAAAGCAGAAAGAACAAGTGATGTACCGTAATACAACAGCAAGTCCAACACTTTAACACAGCTCCTCTCTCTATTGGTGTATAATAAGCTTACACAAAGTATAAAATATCTCAGAAATGTAGCCTCTTTCCTGATCAGAAAATTTTACTTGTTGACTAATTTGACCTCAAGGAACTGCATTTTCTCAAAAAGCATCCTATCTACAGCTTTATGCCATTTCCTGACTCTTGCTTAATTAACCAGCATGCTTTAAAAACAAGTATCACTCCTTCAACTAAATCAAAACAGACTATTTTTAATTGCTACCACATCAAATATATTTGTCAATACAATAAAGCCACGTTCAATTAGAAAGAACTCATTTTTTTAGCCCTGTCTTGGACCAACCACAAATGACAGCATCCACTTCCAATTTATTTGCTATTCTAACACGAGGTGAACTGAAACACACACCACAGCTCGCAAATACATTTATCTTTCTATAAAATCCTATCATTTGCATCTTTTAATGGGAAAACCCAGCATACCACTGTCAGCACTGCTCTTCCCCTGCAACCGACCGGACTTCAGAAGGACTTGGCATTAACTTCCCTCCCTCACAACACTTTGCCTCCTCACCTCTCTCAAAATAAAACAAAAATATTTGGGTTTGTCTGAAATGTCAATAAACTCCCAAACCGAAAAGGCCAAAAGGTCAGGTATTATTTAATCCGAACAGAAAAGTTATTCTCTCTCTCTCTCTGTCGAAAGCCGTCAGCAACAGCACGTTACCTGCGAGGTGATTCCCTTGGACGGTCGTCCTTCTGTCCGGAGCAGGGGCTACGCCGCACTCCCTACGACGTAAGAGAGAATAGATCAAAATTACTATATGCTTAGACCCGTTTCTGCACATTCAGATTATCTGGCCCTCACAAGGCTTTGCATCTCTTGGTCTGAAAAGCATTTTAAAAACTCCTAGTACATTCTAATTAGAGCCCTCGAAATCACTTTTGGTAAGTCAGGTACACATGTCAAAAATTAGCTCCATACGTGGTCAGTCAAAGTACCAGATGCTCCAGACCTGGTTTTCAGTTCTTAGGGGCCTGTATACTGCTGCATGCTCCATCTCATTAGCAACATTTAATCTGCAAAGGGCATGATCTTATACTAAAAGAGGAAAAAAAAATTATTTTACATATATTGAAATCTAATTTTTTTTTAAAAGCCATTTACATGAGGGACAGAGTCCTGAGAGATTCCTTCCCATGGCAACTTTTCCCTCCCCTGTTTTAAAAGCTGAATGCCTTCTCAGATAAATAGGGTGTTTGCTTTACCCGTTTTTCTGTGATTTGTGTTACTGTGTACTTATTTGTGATGCTGCAGAATTTACACAGGCCTGTAGTTTTGAGACTTCTATCTCCTCCCTTCACCTGCGAGGAAGATACCAGCTAAAATCACTGCCTATACACCATTTTTATGCCCCCTTTCCCTCTACACTTTTTCAAACACATGTGAGAGGAAAAAAAGTTAAGATAATGAGTACAAATTCACGGTGCGCCACATTTCCAAAAAACCCTTGTTTCAGTTTGTCATGTAATAAGCATTATCAATGTAAGTCATGGTCAGAGAGCCTCAGCACTGTGGAGTGTAGTATTTATGACTAAACTGCCTTCCCCCCCCCTCAAAGGAAAAAAAAAGGATCTGCCTGTGTTGAAATCTTTTCCTCCATCTTTTACCCTTCTCCTTTTACATATTTTACCCTCCTCATACTGCTTAGATCCTAGCAGACTGTTGCCGCACATGTATTTTTCCACCTAATTTCCTAGACGTTGACAAATGTGAAGCAAGGAAGAATTCTGCACAATGTTAACTTATCTAAACCACTTCTTTCCTCCATTCTCTCTTTTTCTCCATGGCACCCTATGCTTTTTTTTTACCCTCTGTTCTTGCTTTGTTTGCTCTTTGCCCACTTTTCTGTACTTTTGTCTCCTGCTGATCCTATTAGACCGGGCAGGAAGAACTGAATGTCTCACTCCCATTTGCTACACTGTTTCTCATTTTTTTTAGTGTTTTACAGATTACACACTTTCTACTGTCCTTTTCATATATTTTTAAAGATACTTTTTTTCTCCTTCTCTAGGAATTTGCTGATTACAGTCACCCATACTTTTGCAAAGCAAGGTGAGCCCTGTCCTGCTCCTGTACATGCTCCTGTCAGCACACTAACTGTAAATGTAAGTGTAAAGCCTGCGATGCAAAGCACGACAGAGGAAAAGGGGGTAACATGTAGAGATGCCCCTTAAAATCATAAAGAAAAAAATAGACATTTTTAACTGATTCTGAATTTTTAAAGCGATATCATCAAGAGAAAACACTTATCTTGGGGGAAATCTTTATCTAGAACACTAGCAGTGCTCTTCTACACCAATAACAGTAAAGAAAATTTTAAAATTCAAATTTACTGTTCAGCATCACCTGTTTAGGATTTACTTTTCTGCATTTCACTCAGTCTGGGGAGTGAAAGTTGCCTGTTGGTTTCACTTTTGCTCTCAGCCAGTTTCACTTTCATGCACTGGCAGGATCTTTTATATTTTTGGTTCACCAATGTTAAAGAAGACATTTACATTTTTAAACAATCCTCATTACACTTATCATATGAACAAATCATGTCCATCTCTTTCCCAGGACACTAAGAAAAAATAATTTGGGGGCCTAAATGTAGTGGGCAGCATCCTTCTAAGGGAGCAGCTTTCACCTGTCTCATGTTAGGCTGTGGTCTGCTCCTTCTCTCCCTGAAATCCATAAGAAATGTGCCATTAACTTCACTGGCAGCAGGATCAGGCCTCTGGGTCTGTAATCTGCCACAAAAGAATGCCATATGCAGACCAATATATTCCTTATAACATACAGTGCTTGCCTTCAATTATTTTCCTATGCAAACTCCAGGGGAAAAAACCAGCCCCTTCATTTACCTTTCCGTTTGCTTTTAAATTAGTGATAAATACCCTTCCTGACTTAGGCCGTAGGAAATTAGAGGGCATCTATCCACTTTGGTTTGCATGGGGAGGGAAACACTGTATCTCCCTGCTGCCAAGTGCAAACAACTGTTTCTCCTCCTTGCGCCCAGCACAAGGTATATGCAACGCTCCCACCCTTACAGAACTGTTACTGCCTTGCACCAGGACCTTGTTTAATCAAAGTTTCCAAAGCATACACTTGCATTACCCTCCTTTCCACCACCCCCACCCCCCCAGGATAAACCACAGTGCTTTCAGAAACTAGAACTAACAGCAGTAAAAAAAAATGGCTTCCATTTACATTTTCAAAAGCTGTATCTTCCCTCCTATACTACCGTCCCCTCTCTATGGCACAGACTCCAAAACGCAGCCGTGAACCCACACGTATGTGTGGACAGGCGCATATACATACAATGAAATCTTCCTCTAGCTACCAAAGCACTGCAGTTTCTGTCTTTGTAGACGTAAGGCTTTCTGAGACAGTGAGGCTTAATGGAAAGACTTGAGGGTTTATAGGGGCCGCGCAACTTTCACTTTTTCAACTTCTTTCCTAGAAATTCTGTGTCCCACAAGCGCACACAGAAATTGCCACTAGCTGCTTACAGAAATTATTGTCCTGTTTACATGCCAAAAGTTGAATCTTAAAAGCTTACGTATGCAACTCCTGTGAGAATACTTAGATCTCAGTTTTATTTACCCTACTCCTTTATTTCACCCTATGAAACGTGCGTAAGAACGGGGAATTGCATTGTGATCATGCACCCATCCCCTTCACTGACACACACTTCTCTAACCGAGCTGGCTGTGGTACTATATATTTGACTTACGTTATCACATCAGGCATCTAGACATGAGCAGCTTCCACAGCACCATGCAGCACAAGTTCCCATTTTCTCTTTCCCTGGATGCCACTACACGGAAGAGGAGTAACCACTCTCTCAAAGAACCTCTCTCCGCCTTCCTTCTCTACCTCCACCTCTCCTCTCCTTTCCCCAGAAGACATCTTTTGTGTTTCCAAGGCCAATTCAACATGAGACTTGCACATCCACTTAATTTCAAGCGTACAAATACAGCCCCTGTGTTCAGTGGGGTTATTCACTCGCCATGCTCAACCGCACCTTGAAGTGGTTCAGTGCCATACAAAGACAGACCACTCATCACCCGGCTCACAGAAAACTCTGTTTATTGGAAAGCACGATCACAACGCCGACTTTCACAGACTTCCAACATGCTACCTCTACGTCCCGGTGTAGCCACACCCCTCCTAAGTGCCGAAATTCCGTCCTTCCTAGCGGCAATGTCTAAGACTTGTTTGTTCCTAATTTCCTAATTTGCAACGGAGCTGCTGATACGGTGTGTTGGTGGGAGTTAGCTATCACACAGATTTTGCAACAGGCTTTCACCCAAGGCTGCATCTCCCGCAGTGATAAAGCGTCCTGGGAGAAAGACTCTGCTATCGCTAGCTTTCACTGCGTTCGTTTTTGGGGCAAAGACCCTGGATTGTATCGATTTCTTTAAGACACGACAAAGCTTAACTTAAGCGGACACTTGTGAAATCAGTAAATATCCATCAATTAATATCGGTGGATCGTTATCAATAAGAGAAATAATTACAGGGAAGCACAACGGCCTGTTTCAAAATGGTTCCTTTAAAGAACCTGTTTCATAACTTAACCTTGCTTTTAAATGCTGCTCTTGGTGCACTCGTAGAAATGATTTCCTTTTGGAGCATTCTCCCCTGTATTTTACCTGGCTTTTATATAAATATTTACTGTACATTTTTGTGTTAGTTAAACTAACCAGGTAATTTTAGCTGTGTGATTGCTCTTTATCTTTTGTCTTCCGATATTAGGGATATTAAGGCCTCACAGCAAGTATTATCAGCGAACCCTTTGAAATATTACGAGTGTGGCAGAGAGGCAGAAGACAGCGACACGGGAAAGACAACGGAAAGAAGGTTGGTGTTCTTTCAAAAGATACTTAATGCTATACTAATTCCTGAAGCGCAAAGAAGGGAACTCCCCATGAGGTGCCTTGCCTAGCCAGGCCAGCAGCCTTGACGGGCTCTGCAGTCTCTCCTGGGGGTTCCTAAAGGTCTTCAGCCCTCTCCAGACAGGTCCTGCCGCAGCACAGGAGGTTATCACAGGGGCTGCCTGCTCCTCTCTCCTTTTCCCATCTGGAAACAAGGAGCAGAGCAAGTATTAACAAATACTCGTTGATGTATTTGTTTTGGAAGGCATCAGGCATAACCCCTGGTGCTACCTAATAGTCACATTATTAAGAATAATTGTAGCAGAGAGTAACTGTCATGACAGGTAGGTTAAACTGAGGAACAGAGATGTGAACAGGTCAAACAGAGTCTGTGACAGGTGTAGAGAACACAGCCTAGCATCGCTGACTTTTCACCTCTTTTTCACTCCAGTTCAGTCTCAAATACACCAGACTGTAGCTGTCTTTACTTTTTCCTGATCTCTTAAGCAGTGCCCTGATCCTAACCCAACGGGGCGTCCACACGGGAGAGGCCAAGCCGAGCACAGCAATAGCCAGGGAAGCTGCTGGGGATGGGGATCCGGGGAGAGCCTCCCAGTCCCGTCGAGGAACCCTGCGTGTGCCTGTGAGCCAACGGCATGCCACCGTTTGCACAAGGGGGATGACAGCGATACAGTGAACTATTACAACACGGGTATTATAAACGTCATCCAGCCCCATTTTAAGCACCCAAGGTAACGAAACCCCATAGATTTCCAGTACAAACTTTTCCAACTTCTAACTAAAGACCAACTGATCAAGAGATCTATAAACAGTATATACACAAGATAGGGAAAAAATACTTTCATTTTCCCCTTAAATTTAAGGCAAATATACCTACATGAAAATCTCTTTCTGTCACCCATATTCCTTCCCAAGAATAATTTTGTTTGAAGAGGAACATGAGAGAAAGATAGCTGTAACTCAGATGGTCATATGGTCTTTGCGCTGTCATGGAATTATGTAGGTCCTCTGCCACTATCAACAGACCTTCGCCGCATCCAGGTTCAACAAACCTGGTTTCTGCCGCTTTCTAAAACTGTGCTGCCGGGGAATTCATTGCTAGACAGGAACTTCACCTCTGCTAAAGAAGCATTTCTCAAACTACGGGTTGCAAAAGGACATAACGATATTCAGAGTGTATGAAAAAACAAAGTTTGTCAGCAGTAGCTCAGTTTTTGACAGCAAGGGACTGAGAAGTTCCTGCAGGTACCTAGGGTAGCCACCAGGCTGCTGACTACCTTGGCTTGCTGGCAGCAAGTCCAGTCTCCCTGGAAAAGTGAGTTTTCAGGCAGCAGTTACAGAGTCAAAAAGGGGAGAAAGTCGAGACAATAACAAGGAGAGAGGTGAATCAAAAGGAGGTCATAGATTCAGAAAGTTTGATAAATACTGCACTAATGGACATACTGACATTGCATATAGTAGATCGCAAAAAAGGAAGTACACATACTGCCTGCTAGCGGGAAAAGGAACCGCACCACAGGTGCAGAGCACTAGATCCCTACGAGATTAAAAAAAACAACAAACACAAAACTTCTCCTAGTGACGGGCTGACTGATAGAAGATTTATCAGACTTGATCACTTAACAGCGCTTCCTTTAGTGACTACCTTTTTGTCATATATTCAGTATCCTTCTACAATCAAAAAGCAGGGCATGATCCTCACAGTCCAAAAGCATTAGTCCTCCTGAATTGAGTTATTAGTGGAAGAAGGGGAAGGAACCACACACCACTCGTCTCAGTTTGAAGAAGTGCTCTGCATGTCTAAAAATCCTGCGGACTCTGATTGTCTCAAATGTATCATGACCTTGGTACCTGTCATTTATTTTGGCTTGTAAGGAGACAGCTGATGAGCTTGCTCTATTTCCCCCTGCCTTTTTGAAGGGCTTCAGCTATGAAAACAACTTACTGCCAAACAGCCCTTCTATTTTCTTGTGCTTAGACCAGTTTTGTATGTTCCCAAGGTCCTTCCCCAACTGTAGCTTGGGGAAGATGGTATGCCATTTCTCCTGCAGCAAATCTGACAATAATGCATTTTACTTATTTCTACATTTTATTTGGCATTCCAGGGCACCTAGGCAAATGGCATACATTCAACCCACCATATCAAATTAAACGGCTTGCAAAAGATAAAATACCCCTTATTTCTCCTGCTCTCTTAACAAGCTAGCATAATAACACCCTCTGGTCAAAAAAGGTTGACTAGAAATTTTTGCTTTGTATCATAATGAAGGTCAGAAACCATCTACTAGCAGAGGATGACCAGAACATCCATTTTTATCCTCAGGAGGACCATCCGAAAACATACTATATCTAGTCCTCTAGAATGCATATGCATGGGTTGTAACCCAAGCTGTGTCCAACTAAACTTGGACATACGGTACAGACATCCCTTTCCTGGACACCAAGTCTAGCCATTCCCGAAGAGCGAAGCACACCTGTTAGCACCGAACAAGTTAGGGGCCTTCCGACAGCGCAGTGCTGAGCGTGACTTAACAATTTAAATGAAATGAAACAAAATCCAATATAGACTTTCATAAAAAGAAAATGAAGTATTCTGGTTTCAGAAATATTTTGGGGGTGTGACTGATCTCCTCCCAACAACAAAAAAAAAAACCAACAAAAAACCAAAGGTGCTTTATAAAAATTACACCAACGATCCTACAGATTTTTATGAAAAACGAGGCCCTGTCAGTCTTTCCCATGGACATTGCTTACTGTCCTATATGATTTTACAGCCCCTCAATATTAATGGTTGAACATTTCTTTAAAAAGTTTACCTTATTTGTCTAAATACTGTAGGACTTCTGGTCATGTCTACTAGCAGCCTGGTCTTCTCCAGCTGCCCAAACATAGTTAAAATAATCAGGAATCAGGCCAGGGCACAGAAGAAAAAAATTTGGGCCTGATAATTATCCACACATTGTCAATTAATTACAGACCTATCTGCATATGTGGTTGTGAGCCCGAGCACTTATTCCTGATCAAAGCAGCATGAAGTGGCCACTTCATATAGGTTCAGGTAAGATACTTCTGCTCAGGTTTTGTGTCTCTCACAATAATGATCCTGAAGCTGGTCTTGCTGTGTTTTGTGAAGGGACCCAGCTAGCTGCCAAAGTCAAACAAAAGAGAAGGTTCAAGCAGATTAATTCAAACTTCACTCTGTAACTCTTCTCAAATAAAACTAAACACGGGGAGAACACTGCTAATTGACACAACCTAGCTAAGATTTTTTTTCCCCTTTTGAACCTTCAGACCTTATATACCACTCACGTACCACGCAGTTGAAGAATATGACCCATACCGCATTATTGTTGCACATCTGTGTGCAACCAGTGAACTCTGAAATTCCAGAGAATGACCTTCATATATAGGAAAAATTCTTAATTCTAATTATATTTGGAAAATGAGGCACATGTGGAGCCCCCACAGATGGCAAGTGAATCTATCAGCATCCACTTGATTTCTACCAGTGGTTAGTTTAAGGCAGCCATTCATACCTTCTAGCTTCACGTTACTTTCCATCTCATAGGGGTCAGGAATAAATGCACCAGCAGCTAGGTGACTTATCATCTATTTTACATGGAGCCCATCCTATGCATCAGTATTTTTTCTTTGAAAAAAAAAAACCCAGTAGCTCCCTATTCCTAAAGCTTCAGTTTCATTTAAGCAAGCAGACAGAATAATCACAAAGTCCAACCCATAAACACAGAGTATCGTGCAAAGAAATACTCTGATAAAAAAAAAAACGATTAAAACCAACTGCACTGTGCGCTAGAAGGTAGGCAAGTATTTTTTACAAAAATAGGCCTGACCCAAAATTTCTGGAGGACAGAGCAAACGCAGTGGGGTACCACAGACCTGGAACGGTCCCCATCCCGGAGCTGGGCAGCTCTGAGAGTAGGCAGACCCGTCTCCCAGCTACGAAGCTTAGCCGGTACCTCCAACTCATCCGCGTCTCCACTTCGAACTCCGTTCCGTGTGGAGCCAGGCTGCAGTACAAGTAGTCACTGCTATCACTCGAGCCGGATGATCACTGACAAGCTCTTGGCTGGATTTATATAGATCAGACAGTCTATATAATTTCACATCTTCACACCTATGATTTTACATGAATTGAAATTTTATATCTTCAGTTCAGCAATTTACAAAGAAGTTTGGTGTTAACCCACTTAAATCTCGATAGCCTTGTATTCTGACTGCTTTCCTTTTGCTTCCCATCAGATGCCCTCGTGCACATGGTGCCATCTCATCTTATAGCCCTGTGCCATGCAATACAGGTTTGCTGCATTATTGTAACAGAACAGCGGTGAAGATGATGTGAATGGTTGCTTTAAATCTTAAAAGCATGAGGCCTGGTTGTTTAAATAGCATTCTATACCGTAAGTATAATGACCATTAAAGCTAAGAGTTAGTAACTAAAACCACAATTTGCAACCTCTGATAAACACTGAGGCCAATTAAATGGATTTGGTTTTCAGTGAAATAAATTTAATTAATGGTATATTTTAGTTTAAAGAATGCATACTAGTAGCAGCATGTCATTATTAACCCATGAATTTGTCCGACAGAAACACAGGATTTGATCTGAGTTGGGATCTTATACTAATACGAGTCCTACTTTTCCCCTCTCCCAAATTAACCAGCCAGAAGAAGGGGAAGGGAAAACTTAAAGTTAATTAAAGCTATATTAATTCATTCTCATCCTGACAGGATGGATTTTTAGAGACCAGAGACCAAGCAATGGGGTCTTCTTGTCTGAAATACATTAACAATGAAAACTGTGGCAGAAGTACTGGCATTAGCAGATAGAATAGAATAGAAATCTAGATAGCTGCAGTAGAAAAAATATTAAAATTTGAACCTCTAATATAGATATTCCTCTGGTTATAAAATTACAGCCACAAATGAGGATACTGCATTCCAAATCCTACAGTATCTGCCTTGCCTAATCTTATACTATCATCAGCAGGAGTTTTGACTGCAGGACTTTGTCTTATATTTATGGTGTCCTACAGAAGAAATTCCTATCAAATTACATAAAAATGGTTTACTGCAATAATAATTTACAGCTGAATCTTCATCACTGGGAATTTTTAAATTAATGTATTACAGTGAATCATCTTCCACATCTGCCTTATTTTAATGTGAAACATAAAAATCTTGGAAAACTTTTGGGGGGACTTAAAACAAACTGATAATGTGTTTGACCCTTTCAGCAACTTTGGCATTACTTCTAGAGCGCAAAAAGAATACATAATTTCTGTGACAGGCGAACAAAACATTTTCAAAAAAAGCAACAGAGGTATGCATTTGTGAATTTATTCTGGAGAATTTACTATTCACCTCTAAAACTGTTCATTAATAAATAAAGAACGAAGCATATTACTAATACATCAGTTCTGTTTTCCATACTGGGCTTACACTATGCCTTACAGAGCTCACTTTCTAATTAATGAAATATTTAATAACATAATCATATTTAAGCTTATTAATATGTCTTTTAAAAGCACGTGATTTCATTGAAGCACATACAATTAGCAAACTCAAATTTAAGGTAGTATTTCAGCAGAAATCTTAGTCTAAGAAGTTGAATTTTGTTCCTGACATTTCTACTTATGTGCTGCCACTACAGTGAGGCGACTCTGAGCTGGCTCCCACTTCAGATCAGACTGTACCTGCCTTCCATTTAGTTTGTAAAGTCTAGCTTATTGTACTGATTATAGCACTGATCTGGCCATAAACAGATCTCCATTGATTTAAAAGCTATGTGGAAATAATTCTTTTCCTTGAAAAAAATCACTTCTGTGGTGTTCATGTCTCCATCAATCAGATATATGCAGTTACTCTTTTCTAAGGTAAACATTCAGGTTTACTTAGTACATGTAAATACCTTTTCTTTCATGTAGTTTCAATTAAATTTAAGGAGCTGACCAGTCTTTTGAAAAGCTAAGTTCTGTGGTAGAACTCTCATCATGAGTTTTAATGGCATTCTTTGAATTTGAATACATTACTCAAGCAAGAAAGCTGTTTTCCCCTCTTAAAAAATTGCAGCAGACATTTTAAAACATTTTTATTCAAATATGGGGGGGGGCTTTTTTTGTTTGCTTTTGTTCTTTTAAACTCCTTCCCTTAGTTCAGGACTGTAAAACTTCAACTGCATAAAGTTACTTGTACAAAATTGCTGTGTACCTCCTTCTGTCAGTAATTTTTTTCATTGTCAAAACAAAATCAGTATTTATTCTTTATTATAAATTTCAAAACCAACAGAGATACCGTGTTCATTCTTCTGGAAGCCATAAAAGGAAAAAACTCCAAGAATATTAAGTAAAAACTTTAAAGATTGCTTCCAGACACATGATCATTTCAGGACTGTTGGCATATATTAATTATTACAAATGCTTTTATTTGGTTAAAACTTCATGGAGAATATTTATATAGCTCATTGTTCTATTAAATAAGTCTCAGTTAAACTTACAAACAAGTATGATGTAACCCTGTCTGCTCAGTCGGTTTAATGAGATATGAACTATCTATAAATAGAAATCTTTTATCGTAAGTAGATTTATTAATAACCTATACATAATAGGCAAAAATATAGCAAACTACATTTAAAGGTTTCAAAACATTTTTAAGGTTTTTAAGGAAGATTTGAAACAGATTTTTTAAATCTCAATTATTTTCATTGCTAACTGCTTAAAAGCCTTAAGAAAAACCAAACCCCCCACTAAGATTCAACAATGCAAATTAATGTTCCTAATAATTGTAACTGTATCTACATCCACATGTTTTGTTAATTATTATGTACAGTATTCAATTTGAAAAGGGGCTGTATTCCAGCTGCAGTCAGTTATAGGTAAGATAATATTATAACTTTCAAAAAGCTTCTTACATAAATTAACTTTAAAAAACTGTTCAAATAATTTCCTATTAGTAATTTCAAAGTAAAAAATCTGCTTCAAGAGAAGGAGCATTTGTGAATTATGATCGAATTTACTGACTTTTTTTTTCTGCTTCTCTGTAGAAAAGTCAATAGCAATTTTTGCAAAAGAGGAAAAAGCATAACTTTTTAATATAAATATATTCAGTAAGGATGAGTAATGATTCTAATATTTTAGTCTTTAAGTCACATGAATTAGTATGAAATATAGGAATCCATAGGATAGTAATGAACCCCAAACCGACTTCTGTTTATTGTTTGCCCTTATCGAAGTATTTTCTCTTTGTACAAATTGTAAGTTTTAATCCTACCAATTAGCCCTCTTTGAAGGTTGTCTCTGCCTGCTATTTAAACAATGTATTTAGTAAACTACAAATTTAAACTTACCGATACAAACAGATTTTTTTAATGTCTGAAAGACCAGATTTGTCTATTTTATTAAAAGAAGTTCTTTCTTGATGCAAAGATCTCTCTGCTTTACTTTCTACTGCTAACATTAAAATGTCAATACTTAAGTAACTAAGTTTTAGATTCAGCAGCTAGATCTAATTGTTCTAATTGCCAAAACATATTTCTGCCTTTATTCTGCAAGGGCAGGGCTTTATTTGTTTCGGATCCTATATATGTTAATGGAGAATATAAAACATCTAAGTCCTCCAAACCACTGAAAACCAGTAGATAAATAAGACTGAATTCTTTTTATCAAATTATCAGCTGATAGGCTAATAATAGCAACCACCTCAAAGCCTTTTTTTATGGTATTTGCTGCTCCTGTTTGCTTAGATTCTAATCTAAAATTTTTTGTTACTTTGATTTTAAAGAAACAGTGAAGTTTTATTCTTTAGCAGAATACTGAAGAGTTAATAAAGTCTATTTTAAAAGCTGACAAGAAACTCAGCTCCCTTTGAAGCCAAAGGGAATTTTACCACTGATTTCAGGAGAGCAGGATCAGTCCACAGGAATTAAAAAATCCAATTGTCTCCTAAATTTTACCATATGAATGTGGCAACAATTAGGTAGGCTTACTCTTTGGACATATTTGGTAATTTAAACCTTTTTTATTACTGCTAGGAAATAAATCCAGCAAAAGGAAAAAAAATATTTAGCTGGTACTTTGGCTGAAGTATACAGTATTCCCACTTCAGATTTTTCCTTTGTATATTAAGGTACAAAACACCCCACCCTTGCTCTAAATAGATTTCACAAATACTTGTATTTACATCTGTATTAGATAACTGAGCTTACTTTGTTTTATATTTAGCTGCATACTGCGTAGTACTTTGGCTATTATGAGTCTAACTTCCCAGAATATAAGAAAATATCTTCCCTGAAAATGATTTTTCAACTGGATGCCATTTAGTATAAATATTCTCTTAAAAAAAAAAAGCTGCCCACTAAAATTATCTGGCTGATGGCTGTAGTCCTATAGTGTTTTCCCTAAAATTTATTCTATTCTAACTTTTAAATTCCTTCAAGTCTGAATTCTAGACAATTAAGAGAACCCATTCCTGTATGTCAATATTTCACAACATGTAATATATACAAACAAAGGCTGTATAAAGCTCACTGCTCCCCCCCCCCTTTTTTTTCTCCGGACAAAAGTAATTCCAGACAGTACATTTAAAGGCAGTAGGTATTTTGCCTAAGTTAACTATGGAGGTCAAAAGACCTGTATGAAATTTCTCTTAATATTGAAAATATGGTTTTTATGATTATGTGAAAATAATGTTTGTGGTAGACAGTATGTTATCAAAGCAGCTTTGAAAGCTTATATAGTTACCTTTTCTGAATGTTCTGGCTACTTCTGGTTCTCCCTCATCTGGAAGAAAAAGCTGGTTTCCAAGTTAAATCTGCAAATTATTGTTACAAATCCAATCACTGATTTCTTTCCTTTAAAAACTCTAGTACTTTGCAACCTTTTTTTTTATTGAGTTAAAGATTCAAGCTGCTTGTCCTGGAGATTTTAATTTTTGTAGAACTGATTATAGCAGATCCCAAATGTCCAAGAAAAGAAACCCAAACAAAACTCCAGCTAAAGGTCTTTTTTGATTAATTGTTTTTTAATTCATTGGAAATACTTAATGCTGTTTGACGTGTACTGCATTTGGAAACACGCAGTTAAAAGTTTTAACTTTTACTTTTGATTTACTGCTTTCAAAACTTAGCTCTAAGAGCCAGGTACTGGGAGAGGAAGCACTGCAGCGTGATCAGCTGGAGGCTCTACCAGGGCCGTATTATGCCAGCCTGCACTCCTAGGAATAATCCCAATCCACAGAAATGTTCCTATCGAGTTCCTCGAGATTATTTTCATGACTATGCGTGAATATCCACTAGAGGTTGTAAGCTTTAGCCTCCAAATAGCCAGCAGAGATTCCTTACTTTTTCAGTAAAGAGGAGAGAGCCTCTGCAGTTCTGGTGTTGACAGAGGCTATTTAACAGGACAACATAATTTTGGAAATCATTGTTTAGACTTAGACCCCAGGATTTACAAACTCCTTCAGCAAGCAGTGCAGTTTAGCCTCACATCAAAAACCGACCCTGAAGCCGAGAAGGGGAGCGTGGTGCAGAGACCGAGCAGGACCCTCGGGAACCCCCAACGTTCCCGCGGGGTCCCCGGCACCCGGGTCCCTGCAGGCTCGGCACCCCGGGGCACTACCCAAAGCGGGGCTGAAAGTCCGATTCCAATCCGCAAACCCGCGGGTGGCAAACAGGGAGGGCAAGAGAAAGGCACGGGAGGTTAGTCAGGATCGGGCCTTCGTGGTGCACGCTCTCGCTGGAACATAGTTGGGAAAAATCAGTAGTTCCGTCTATTTTCCCTGTGACCTTGATGCCTCTGGTCTATGTGCTGTTAAGCCATAGGCTCCCCCTCTGCCCCTAAAAAAGAAGCAAACTGGCAAGGAAATTTCCCAGCAAATACAGAAAGCGTTGAACTGGGAGAGGAGAGGTGGAACTGGTGAAAACTACGTTACTTTCTCCAAAAAAAAAGGACTTCAGTCAGGATGGTTTGGTAAAGACTAACCGAACCAAGCAGC
This sequence comes from Elanus axillaris, assembly GCA_026212715.1. Classification (NCBI taxonomy): domain Eukaryota; kingdom Metazoa; phylum Chordata; class Aves; order Accipitriformes; family Accipitridae; genus Elanus; species Elanus axillaris. Next base: position 23,149,240 of record JANZLQ010000032.1, read on the forward strand.
AATGCTTTCCACTGCTGGTTCTTCGAACTGCTGGAATCGAAGCAAGTCTTTGAGAAGGTGCCGGGCAGTGAAGGGTTAACCAGGTTTTTGTCATGGAGAGACTCCGATGGCTCCCTTTGAGGTGACAAAGATAGTTATGGGCCTGATCCAAGGAAATCGGGAGCGCTTTCGGCAGAGCAAGAGCTTGAAACTACACGAGGTGTAGGAGACTACACCTTGTGTCGTTTTATAAAGCTGTTGCCAAAAATAAAGCTTTGATAACATTTCCGTTGAGAATTACCCTTTTTGAGCCAAAACCTGTCTCACTAAATTAAAACAGGACAGCTAAAATTTCAGTCTAGATAGGTACCAAACTCTTATTTAAACTAGATGTGTAACAAACTTCTGTTTAAATGAGGTGAAACTTATTAAAAATGTAATTCGTAAGTTGTCCTATTTTTAACTTCAAAAAAATTAAAAAATGCATTACTAATAAATAGAAATTAGTGCTATTCAGGTGATTTTCAATATTTCTGTAACTGCAAACAAAGCAAGTTCGAGTTCTGAGCCCATTAATCATTAATAAAGACAATTATTTAAACCAGAAAAGGCACTTTTCGGTAACTATTACGAGGTATGAAAATCGTTAGTCTGCCTTAAAAGAGTACCTGCTCCACAGGTATTATGACCCATGGAGCTGCTGATTTTGCCCTCTATTAGCCCCTTCATGGTAGATCGTGATGCATTAGTGCTTTCCTAGACAAACTACCCTCCCTTTTAAAATTCCCCACCTCCAAAGGGTTAACCAAACACCTTGATCCCAGATTTTATTTTTTGAAAGGTCTACAACTTAACTGGAATCTACTGGTCACAGTTTGGTCTGTTGCCAGTTGCAGGGTTCTTTTGTGGAGCTCTCCCACTGACTGCACAGTCTCAGGTATGTCGTCTTTGCGGTGCTCCTGCGTCCTCAGCTGCAAAAAAAGCCTCGCATGGAAGCGGCCAGCCCAGAGGACCAGACGGATAAGACAGGAGTAAGAACTACCTTCTGGAAAGTTAAAACATTCTGCACTAAGCAGCAAATATCCTTTTTATTACACTTTTCCCACTAAAGTCAACAGCCATTAACTAGCTTTTTAAAAAACACAACCGAACCCCCAATGCACGACTTCTGCGACGGTCCTCTTGGGATTTGATCACAAAAGCCTTTTGGGGTCTGATCTGCTGAAATCCACTGAGGTCAGCGACTGTTCTGTGATTAGCCTCCAGTTCCGTTAACTCTTTGCTGCAGGTTTATGGCACGTGTCTTCCAGAAAAGTGACTGCAAAACCCTACCCATTCCTAGCACGTGCATTCAGTTCCCTACATATAAATGCAATCTGTTAAAATAGAGTTACGTGGTACGCAGCACTGACCTGTGACAGAAAACTTCCAAACATTTTAAGAGCAAAGATCTCCACATTTTACTGACAAACTAAAGCCAAAGTGACGGATGTGAACGTCTGCAGCTGCAATGATTTTAGCAATTTCTCTCATGTATGCCAGTAAGGATTCGGGTCCATTGCACGCACTTTTATCACTCTAACGCTGCCAAACTACCTGTATGAGATACAGAGAGCGGGACTTCAGTCTGCCTGGTAAAAGCATCATGACCTCTTGCAACTGGAGCACAGAGATCTGCAATAAACATTACGAGAGGCAATAAGATGTACCTTGATTTTCAGACCTTGGGGGTTGAAATGGGAGTAATAACCTGTTTTAAAAAGTTACCACCTAACTCCGTGAAATCACTTTCTGTGCCGAGGGCCAACGTGTCACCTAAAAGAGAGCCCCAGCCCAAACCTGCAGAATGCCGTCTGTCTGTCTGCACTCTGCAGAACAGTTTCTCCCCGGTTGCAATGAACTACAGGTGTAGGCAAAATCTCGTACAGTCTTTTTTTTGACCATTACTACATTCAGTCATCTTTTTCTTAGCTCACATAGTTTTCTTCATACATACCCCTTCCTTCCGAAAAGAAAAAAACATTTTGCCTGTACGTTACAAGATATTTTCTCCCTTTTTTTTTTTACTTAGGAAAGAGAAAATTTCACTAACAAAATTTTTTCATATTATTTACTGTTCAGCCAGCATCTTGATGCTAGTGTTTAAGGAAATGCTTAGCTGCCAAATCACGCATAATTTAGGTATTTATCTACAAAAGCTATGTCACAGAACCTGCACTGCTCCCCTTTCTAGCAGAATTCTGCCAGAGCCAGCCCCTCCGAACCCACTCAAAACTCCAACAGCTTCACTGGTTGGAGGTGTATCTCCCTTTGCATCTGTCGGGGAGCTGGGAGGGGGCAGGGGGAGGACGGGACAGGATGACGACACCTTGTCATTAAAGTTATACAGAGAAGACCTGCTTACCTTTATGTCAGTCCCCACTGATGAAACTGTCTCCCCATCTAGTACCTGGTTTCCTCTCTCACAGCAAAACAGAAGCTATCTTTTTAAATGTATTTGACAGGTACTTTCATATTGCTTTTTTCAAAAGCAATGTTAAGGTAAATGTTTTAGTTAAAGTCTGTGTTTTAAATAGCTTCCTTACCTTTGCGACTAATAGCTCACTGAACTGCTAAAGAGAGCAATTTTTACAAGTTCACTTGCGTTTCACAGCTTGTAGTATCTGTTTGTCAGTGCGCTTTGGTCATGTTGAACCATGGTGAAGCTGGACTGGCCAGCTTACTCCTCGCCTCCTCAAGTTCCTAGGCTCTACGCAGCCCAGGGCAGCAAGCACTGAGTGGCTAAAACGGCCTCGTGATACTATTTTTTACAAATCATATAAACATTTCTAACTAATCTTCATTACAAATGTAAGAAACAAATCAGTTTTAAGCTAGATAGCCAGATCTATTTTTAAACATTCTGTTGTTGTTCATCATAAACTATTTCACCCTGGCTGTTCTTAAGCAAATGTCCCTCTCGATATTAACAACAGCGTGCTAGGACTACAACGTGATGTGACCCTATGGATTTTAATGCGCATACTGGAAACGCTGCAAACCAGGCTTATGAGTTCAAAAAGAAAAAATGTTCTTCTTTGACAGAGGCTATGTCAAGTGAGCTAAACACCAAAATACCGTTCAGTTTGAAAGAAAACCGTATTCCCTACTGCTGTTAGGAGATACACGTTGAGCCTGTGTTATTCTAACTGGGATAAAAAGGATGCAATGAGGAGGACATTCCTTCCTCTTTTCTGTCAGTTTAAGTCTTGAATGACTCCAGTGAAGTGACTGAGGTTACTTAAGACTTTCTATCTCTGTAACTGAAGGTCGCTTACCAATACATCTCCTGGATAGTTTAATTGACAGGCATGTCTTCTACTATTTGGTTCAAAGTTTCTGTACCTTTGCTGTAGCCAAAGATATATTAATTGGCAACAAAACACCTCCAAATTGGTCAGAGTCCTTCTGTCCCCGAAAGCAACGAACTGACACATCAAGATCTACCACGTCCTTCCACAGTGTATTGATAAGTATCTCCTCCTCAGCTCCGCAGATAGATACTCTGCAACTTACAGTGGATGGGATCTCCTATGTTGATGAGGAAGGCCCTCTTACTTTGGACAGCCTTGTTACATAATGCCTTTCATTACTGAATCAAAATCCATAGTTAATTTGCTTGTCTGTTTCCACTCCTCCTGTAAGAAAGCTGTTCCAGAACTCTACACCTGTGTTGGGTAAAGCCCTTCCCTAATTTTGAGCTTATATTTTAGGGTCACAAACTGGATGCACAAATTAGGACAAATCAATAAAATCTCCAAAATAAAGCAGTGCCCATCTGTCTCAGGACATTATTAATGGGTGACTAAGTAGAATTATGTCGTGAAGAATGACTGCAGAAATGCCCCCTGCTCCAACATGTATTTCCTACTTTGATGTTTTCCAAGCCACACTGACGTCATCTACCGGGAGTCCTGCCTAGATCGACGCATGCAGTTTCTACTGTCGTCAGTGAGAATTCCCATTGTGTACCAGGGCCTCTATACAGTCCTTTAGTTTGAATGCTGCCAGGATGGTGCAGTCAGTATTCGCTGGAAGGATGAGCACACTTCTCCTGGTCTAGTATATGTTGGAGCTCTCTTCTTACTCTAGAACTGTGACGTTTGGGGATGGGATTCAAGACTGGAAAAAAACCCAAACGTCTATACTGTAGATGACATGTTGATACCATCGCAGAGTTAATCTCAGAAGAGCAGGAGAAAGATCTGATATTGAACAAACCGAACAAATATATCGGGGTGCTCCAAAACAACTGCTATCATGGCAACTTGCTCCAAGTAATGGCTATCTATCACATAGCCAGTAATGCTCTGTTCTTACCATATTCCTTAGATAAATCCAGCCCTCACGGTGGAAATTCAAAGGTATTGATTGGTATGGACACCCGGATGAAAAAAGGGGAGAAAAAAAATCCTGCTGTGGCCTTGCACTACATTGTTTTTGCACACAGGAAAGTAGTATGTATGGCTCTTTGAAGTGCTGGTAGGAAATGTATAAGCCTCAATCCATTTCAATCGTTAGATAAATTCATCTATCTCTTGCCATATCCACCAGAATATATAAACCTTTCTGACATACATCAGTGACATCAGTCACTAGGAGCAAGTCATACCATTCAGAAATCAGATATTTAATGGCCACTAATCCCATCATAATAATTACAAAATAATGTAATGATGAGCCAGAGTAAACAAAATATATGAACAAAAATGGCAACGAAAAATGCAATTAGAGCCTTGGGCTTGATCCAACTCCCTTTTGCTTCAGTGGGAGTTCTGATAGACTATTACCCCTATGTAATTAGAGATTTAGGCTTAATCCAGCTCCCATTTGCTACAGGGGAATTGGGACAGGGCCCTATGCCCTCATTTTCTGCTGTCTTGCCCCTTGTATACTCAGTTCTGCATAAGCGAAGTGGACCTGTTTCGCCACACTGGTACTCTGTGCCATATTAGGGAATCATGTTTCAGGACTCAGATAAGAAAAGTAAGCGCAAAGCAGAGCATCTACACGTGTTTTGCACTCACTTTGCATGGGCCTGAGTTATTACATGAAGCAGTGAAAAATCAGGTCTTTATTTTCATTCAAGGTGCTGGAGACTGAAATATTTTTTTTTCTGTAACCATAAAAAAAATAATTCCTGGTTCCTTAGCAAACTGTATGACATGCTCCCAAGGAGATCTTCAGGAAGGTTGCTTCACTTAACAAACTAGACAGAACAACAGTCGGATACAATCCTTCACTTTGGCTCACCAGACAGCTACAAAGAGCCTGTAGAACATTTACTAGGGATGCAATTTCCAACCTGGGATCAGAAACCTAAAGATTTGTATTTCTAAGCATGATGCAAAAATTCAAAAAACCTATCAAAACCAGACTTGGCCATATTCTGCATTCCCTTAAAAAACAAAGGTCACCTCTCTCACAGTGTTGTAATTCTGATTTTTTTTTTTTTTTTGGTGGCTGAGAGAAAACGGGGTCAGTTTTGTGCAAGAATATGGACATTACTGACTTGATAAATTAAAATATCTTTAACGTTAGCAATTATTACTGACCCCGATGTTGTCATAAGCACTCAGTGGTCAGCATTGTATACGCTGAGAACATGTTAAATGTCTGCAAACTAGCACCAACACACTTCCCTTGCACACACACTACTGCACAGAGATACACTGGCTCTCCAGATCAGGGAAAAACAGGTTAACCTTGTCTACAAGAGTGCATGCATACAGATATCATGGACGAGCACAGGTCCTGACTAGTACATGTAGTATGAACTCAGGTATGTGCATCCTTTCGTTACAGCATTGACGGACACAGCTAAATGGACGTACTTATGCCTTATACTGACTCGGAAGAACCGTTAAAATGGATAGTATCTATGTCCAGACAGACACACATAAAAATAAATACAAAAATACGTAATCAGCTATGTGACATAAACACATACAAATATTAAAAAAGCTAAGTGCACATGCGCAGACACACACGGAGAGAACACGTGCACGGTTACGCTCAGACACCATACGCATTATGTAGGCATTTGCATCCTGTGTACACACACTCATATTACTGTTTGTCTGCCCAAATCAGTCTGGAATTTTATCTGAGCTTGAACCATCTTTTTTCTTCCTTTTTTTTTTTTCCTGGCATAGAGAGACTGTGTACACATAATGTTTCAAAGACACCAATTAGAATAAATGCAGGCACGCTTTAGTGTGTACATACCACCACTTAGATACATTTCAGAGAGAAGTCCCTATTTTTCGGAAAAAAAAATTAGCTATTTTTCCCCATCAAGCTCTTTCTCTTTATGAGCTGCTTGTGTCCTTCAGCAGTAAGTGGAAAGAGAGAAGCAAAAATATCAGCTATTAAATAATAACTGCTTGGATTACATTTATAAAGATCTTTTACCTCCACTTCACTCCTTCAAGTTTTATTCCAAAGTATGGCTTTCCACCTGCAGCCTTGTCCTGAATGATCTGGCTTGACAATCAAAGCAAGGAGGAGCAGAAAGAATGAATTCCTAGTTAGTGCGCACAGATCTGAGCTAAAGGAACCGTGCTGATGCCTTTCCTGTTGTTACTGATACGGTGCCATACATACATATATCCCAGCACAGGCAAAAATATTTAAAAAATCTGTTGCTGGGAAGCTAATGTTTTAAATTAGACTAATCCAAAACATACCTTAAGGGGCATGAGGAAATGGGAGAAATAAGAGTGGGGATGCTTGAGCAGTGAAAAGGTTTTCTGCAGAAGACAGCCAGTGGTTGCTGTTTGGTTCCACGTGTTCCTTGCCATTTTGTCATATCATCCTTTTCAACCTTTCATAATTGATATTTCACTGGTAGAGCTCCCCTGAAAGGACTTGCGGAAGAAATCTGTCCTGAGGAATCTGCTGAAAAAGACAGTATCTGCATAGCAAAATTAACTGAAAGTTGGTGTAATCATTTTGAGAACAGAGGCATCCTGGGAGTCCGTGAGGAGATGGGGAGAATGAAAGGAGAAAAGAAAGCAAGGGAAACACCTTAGAGAAGCTAAGGTAAATTATCTAGAAAGCAAGAACTATGGTGAAGAGGAAGGTTGACAATGCCCCTTCTCCTCATGCTGGTACAAAGGGCGAGGTAGTAGTCAACATATTTTTCTCCCTGAGACACTGGAGCATTTCTTGAAGGTCTCCTATGAAAAGATTTCATAGCAGAAGACTCTGGTACCACTGGAGTGGTTACGAGCACTGCTGTCCTTCTCATCATTACCAGCCAACACTAAAACTGCCACGGGCGCTATGGGACAACCACCTTTAGTCTCACTGTGGTAGGGTTGTACAGTCCCACAACAACTGGCTGCCTCTACCCCAAAGCAATCTGAAGGATAAGCCCAGCCAGAGAAAGAGCTCGGCAGCTGTAGTTATGGCACTCAGTTTTGACGGTAAGTATTAACCCATGGCTCAGCATGCATTACTGGTAAAGCCGTATCATATAACTGTTTGATGGTTTCTCATTCGTTAAACGGGGGAAAAAGCTTTCGGGTTTTGTTGGAGGTTTTTTTCCTTCTTTTTTTTCCTTTAAATGGGATTATTCCTCAATGAATCTTGGTAAAATGTTTGGGGATCTCCAAGCTGGCAGCACTACATAAATAACAAGAACCAGGCAGTAGGTGCTGTAGTATTTAAAAAAATAAACGCACACACACATTTCACTGTCTAGCTCACAGGTTATACCAGGCAATCTGTACATGGGCTGGTACCTTGAGCCGTATGTCAGTATCATTAGTCAATATAGAAGTATATTGTCCTCTCAGACGTGCAAGTCAAGTTTCTTCTAATTCCCTTTATCATCAGTTATTAAACCCTGGTGCTTAAAGGAAATTACTTGTGAAAACAGACAAGTTTTAGGGATGCCAATGATAAATCAACAACTTTAATTGTATGCACGTATATTGAAAAATACATATCCATATGTAAATAAAAACTTGATGGATCATGTTGACTGTCACTGAACAATGTTGGTGGTGGCGTTTTATTTTTAATATAGCTTTTAAATATTGGTCTTTTCCAGCAGGATGCACTGGTGAGATGTACTGTCTGATATGCCCTTGGCCAGAATTATCCTTACACACATTGTGCCATTCACACACATTATGCAGTGTGCTATAAGCTGATTATTTTCTTGGCTGCAGCCCACCCTCTAAGCCTGGGCATTTCAGTGTGGAAGGAATTCCTGTACATATGTCATTTGTAAAGCGCTGCAAGATCCTCTGGGTTGAATATGCACTGTTAGCTGTATACAAAAGGAGAAAGAAATAATAGATGTGCTATACTTCTATAGCATTCGATTGGTTAAAAAGTGCTAGTCTCAGAGGTGGACTTTAGGCTTCTTGAACTGTGAAATAATTGCACGCGTGTATGTCTGTGGTAGCACAGGTTACAACTCTTCCACAGCTTAAGTTTTGCTGTTTGAACTCCCCCACAAAATTTCCAGGTAAAATTATACAGAAGATATGTGGTGGAATGGACTGTAAAGCATAATTCCCGTAGTGCTTGGTTCGGGCAGCCTTTGAGATCATCTGGAGAAAATGGGGAGAAGTCTGCTGCAGGATGGTGTTCTCGGGAAGGGTTCAACACAATCCTGCTGAATCACTAAGGAAGCAAAGAGCTTTTCAGTCTTGGTCATGGCATTTAAAAAACAGACTTGAACTAAGCAAGTCAAGGAATCACATTTCTGTTAAAACTGAAATCTTTCTAAGGTCCCTAAATTGTAGTTATGTATTTTTGATGCTTCTTGAAGATATGTACATGCTCCTAATTTCAATCTTATTATCTTAGCAGTTAGGAAATTTGCATCAACATCTTCCTGTCTGGGTAATTTAATTCCCCTTTTTAAAATAAATTCAAATTAGCAACAATAAAAGAAAATACAAAACCACCGTTGAACTCAAGTAGTTACCATAAACAACCCACCCAAACCAATCAGGCATTCTGCAAAGTTACTGTTTTGTTGAGGAAAGAAATCCTGAGAAAGAGGGCCAGCCCCTGTTCTCACAAAAAACCCCTATACTGTAATTCCCATTGCCTGAAAGAAGAACGGGGCCAGAACAAGAGGGACGCCTGATGACAGGGCTAGGTGTACTAATGCATGCCATGCAGGGACAAGGGCTGGGACAAAAGGTTGGGGATTTCAGGCCAACAACCAGTTACCAGAGTTGCTGGGAATGCTTAATTCAGTCTCATCACTGAATGCCTTAAAAAAAAACCCACAACAAAAACCAATCAGTTGAAGCGAATCATGACAGGCTTAAAGGCACATGGCTGCCTCAGAACACAGATTCCTTAGCAATTTCAGTAATCATTTTGTAATAAACTTTGTCATTCTTTCAGTCTCTCTGACTTTCGGGTCACCATCTGCGTTCTGCATTGCAGTACAGGTCACCAATCTACAGTGAACAAGATTTGCTTTCTAGTTCTTGTTAGTTTTCTTTTTTTAATTACTACGCACTAGAAAAGCCCTGGTTTAGTTTTGGATAATAAAACATTCAGAGGAAAGCTGAAATCCAAAAATATAACCAAAAGCATTGTATATTTCAGGAAAAAGTTCAATGAAATATCTCTACCCATCTTCAGTTGGTTTATTTCTAAACAAAATCTAAAACTAGAAACAACTTCACTCATTCGCCCCTTTTAACTGTTATTTCCATGACAAGACAGATGCAACTGACAGACAAACAAATTATTTGCGAGGTACCTATTGCAGAACGTGGTTTTTGCTGTATTTTCATCTAACTGGCCTTGAATGCAGAGGGTTTCAAAATTCTCCATACTTTTTAACTGCATAAAATATAAAAACAAAATCTGTTAACATCAGACGTTGCTTTTGGAGTATTTTGATAGACGGGCAGACCACACAAGGTCATTTTAATGCTGATGTACCATCAAATTATAATGGAAGGATATCGGTTTGACTATGCTAGGGTAGTCACTGCATACTTGAGAACCAGAAGAAATTTTAATAAAGTATGAAATTATTTTAGTAATACGAGTGCTTTAGGAACTGGATTTTAACTAGAAAATTGTAAAAAATAAACAACTCTGTCAGCAAACTATATTAAAAAAACCAGAAACGGAGTATGTGAAGGGCTCCGTGTCTATACATGATGGGATCTGTTGTCCAGTCACTACTGAGCCGCAGCTCAAATGGTACAAATAACCTTGAAAAACAGAAATTGGAATTAGCTATGCCAGCTAAGCTACCAATCTGAAATCAGTGCAGGCACATAGGGACCACAAGTTGTGAGCACTATTCACGTATCCTGCATGAAATGAATATGTCAGTCTCAATTCATGTCCCATGTCCATGTCACAAAAAACATACCCTTAAAAATGACCTTCCTTGTTGGGAGTTTCAGCAAAGACATAAAAGAAAGAAGGAGCCACAGAAAATCAACCCCCTTTGAACCTCTAAAGCCTGTCACAGAGGAGCAGCGCGGGAGAACTGATATTCCTGATGGCCCACGAGAAGGCAATCATGCAGGAATGGGTCTTCACAAATGTTACAGCTGCAGCAGATCACAGATCATGAGCTATAAACTCTTCTGGATCTACCTCCACGCCTTCTGTGGTCAGCAGAGGTGTTTAAACTAATGACTGCCAATAAACGCTTTTTCACATACATACTAGGATCCCTAAGCCATACGCCTAACAGCCTTTAGAAGTGAATTTTGCTTCAAAGCTCAAATTGCAATCCATTTTGTTAACATATCCAAGGGTAAGAATTTGAAATTTTGTTTAAGAGAACCAGCCAGCTGCAAATTTCAGGTTGGGACCAAGCCACCCATATAGGTTTGGGTTTCTCTCAAATTGTGTTGTAACTCTGGGGTTACATTTCTGCTGTTCAGGGAACTGGTGGGGTCTACGTCTAGACTGACCTCTTCCGATAAGGAATAGCAGAGGTACAGGAGGTTAAATATTTGTAAGTGGAGTCATGTGTTTTGCGTTGTTAGCTGGCAAGATATTTCCCGCAATGCATTTATGAGATTTATCTTTTTTTTTCCAAAATGTCAATGAGCAGACATATTTTTCACAAATTATTGAATGAGTAATTGTCAACATATTTCTGCCCATGAGATTGCTCACAAGCTATTCACTAAAATGACTGCTTTCTGTATTTTAGGAATGCACCACTCATAGATTAGTATTTATAAGGGGTCATTGGTCACCCAAATCACCTGACATGATTTTTTTTACCCTTGGCTGGTAAGTTTACAACCCATCAAAGGCTTCCCTAAGAGCTGCATGCAGACTTCCAGTTCAGGCATTCATATGGATACAGAAATGCATCACTGCATGTGACAGTTTTTCTACAGAATATCACTCTAATGAATGTTTGTGGAAAGTGAAGGAATTGCCTCAATTACCATCAAAACAAATAGTTATATTCAAACAAAAGTTCACGATTTTTTTCAACAGTCATCAGTCTTTATGTACTAACCTCCACTGACAGAATACATTTCCAGATTTTACAGATGAATAGAACATTTGTTAAAACTACTCTAAAATTCTTCGTTTAGAACATAATGATTCCAGCGCTCTATATGCAGGACACCTACCCACAGAAGTCCCATATGTACAACCCAGGGTAAGAAATAGCCATGGGTATCACCTAATGCCATTCGGAGTATATTGAACTTTGGTTCCATCTGCCCCATGCGCTACCCCCCTCCAAGGATTTGTCTGTAAATCCTAACACACTGCAAACTCAGTGCCATACCTTCTGACTTTCCCACAGGTTTCTAACTGATTTGAGCATATAGTGGCATACACATTAGCAGGGGATCCTCAGTAAAAATAGAGCGCAGCTTTCTGAATAGTTTCCAAACAACAAAATCCAGTTTGCTTTGCTCACTCGTTGAAATAAGCACACTAGCTCCCAAGAGTTACGCAAACAGCACTTGGCCCACAGAATATTTCCTCCCATGAGTTACGCAAACAGCACTTGGCCCACAGAGTATTTCCCCCGACTATCAGTTGAACAGAATACCCCAGAACAGCAAAAATACTGAAGACACTTTATTTACTAATCCAGCTAGCTCTAGGAATAGATACACCAGTTTGAGAATGGAAGCACAACCTTAATAGACTACCATGAATCTACATGGCACTGTACCATCACTAATTTGCCCCAAGACATATCAGCATCTGATTAGAAGATTTTCTTTTAACTTATATTTTTACCTGTAGAATTGTAAAATATTACTAACGAGAAATTTAAAGTCTTCTCAGTTAACCAAATAATCAGCAAAAGGAAACCACTTCTCCCTGGCTAACAGTACGCGTGCCAGACCACTGCCAACAAACCGTCTGACCTGGTGAGCAGAAGCCCTATCAACCCACCTGGACCAATTCAACCAGGGCTTACATCAGCCTAGAGAGGACATTTCAGAAAGAAGATGTGACTTGGAAGATTATACTGACACAAAATAATCATCATCTCCTGCTAAAGGGCCTAAAAGGGATCAGAATAATCTGAATGTCCAAATCAAGAAAAATGGGTTGACGAAGTGCATCCTTCCAGTAGGATCTGCACTACGGGGTTTCTGTGAATCGTGGCAGCAAACTATGAGTTACCGAAAAATACCTGAGAAGGTATTAAGTGATTTGTTATCTGCCTTCGTTACCTTTGGGCTTTAGCGAAGGTTTTTTGTAATAGGTAACGTCCTTTGCAGTGGCATTAAAGTTTCTGGCAACAGTGGCACAGGGACTATGGTGAAGGTGGCACAGGAATAAAAAACAACAGAAATGCCTTTCTGTCCTTACCGGTCATTCTCCCAGTGCACATCCTCACTCCCCTACTACAGTACAAAAGAAGCTGACATTTATTAATTAAATCAAATAATATTTATAGAATCCCTTTCCCTATCCTTGGGGAGATAGAAATTCAAACACAATCAAATACAACCACAACAGCAAACTATTAAACAGCTGAAAATAGAAGCCATTCCGGCATTCATAAGAATAAAATCTCAGGTTTGAGAGAGAAGACAAAGGGATTGCCAAAGAGAGGCAACCGCGGCCCTTGTAGAAAGGGTCAACCCTTCCATCTTGTCACTGTGGCAAAGGCTCAGTCACCTGCGAGCCTGCTGGCTACACCTCCTCTGAAACACTGAATCGTGCCAGGGACACTACCGCTGGCACCTCTTCTCCAGTTTCTAGAAGATCCTTGGCATGGCCGAGGCCGGGGCCAAACAGCACTTTCCCAAACATCTCCTGGGTGTGGGCTGGGAGTCACCACGAGCCAGGGACTGTTCTCAAGAGTCATATGGCTGTCCTGTCTTGGAGTTCAAGAGAGCTTAATAGTATGGATACTGGCTACCTCGTGCCAGTTGACCTCCATGCCAGAGAATGGTCCAGGATGCGTTTAATCTACTAGCATGGACACAGTCGGTGACGCGAACCTTCAGGATACATGGTGCCAGCTCTGAGATATCTCTCAGTGAGCTGCCAGATCCCTTTTCTTTAAGGATTTTAAAGCTATGTGCCCGGGATTTGTGAGACATGCGGGGGGACAGGCACACGCTCTGTGGCAACTTTAATCTCCTAGATGGCTCTTGAAAATAACTGCACTCTAGTAGTTCTTTTCCCTGCTGATACAGTAGCATCAACCAGAACACCAGGACAGCTCCCAGACTACAAATGTTTCATGGCTCAGCACCAGGAACGGCCCAAACCGTCTGTATGCAACCAGTAAAGACAGTGATATGGTTCTAGGGAAGCTGGGGATGGGGTCGTTTCAGATAATAGGTTTTCTGTGCCCTTGGTGGCCAGAAGAACTCCAAGTTTTACAATTATTTCCCACTATTACTCTAGCAGGCTCCCCACTCCCTAACAAACCCTTGCTGCCAAGAAGAGTTTTCGTCCCTAGAAGGCCCAACAAAACTGAGGTGGTTAAGAGGCCGCTGCTGAGTGTCTTCAGGTACTCTGTCTCTGCAGCACTGACAAACCCAAGAAGAGAAGATATAGAAATGCAGAGAGCATCTGGGTGACCTACGCGCCACTGGGACTTACTAATCATCCCTAGGTCAAAAGGCCACCCAATCCAAGGAGGGAGTTGGAAGGCAAAGGAATCACCAAGAAACAATATGTACAGTTAAGATACAATTCCCATCCACTGAAGTGAAAGACCATCCAGACAGGACAAGAGGGAATACTTTCCAAAGGTGAAATTCCTCTGATTTTACCCAAGAACAGAACTTCTGTAAGAGCAAGTATGGGTGGAAGAGTGGAAAATGACAAGCGAGGAACAAGCCTACGCTGGCCACAGGGACAGGCAGTCATAACCAAGTAGGTCTACAGTTTCTGAATTTCTAAAACAGTTATAAGGAAAACAAGAAGTTGGATTTATTCTTACGTGATAAATATATGTCCAATAACTGTGCCCATTTGTAGGCACCTTAATTCAAGGTTTACATGAGATAGATAGATAGAGGGCTATCTACTACGCTTTATCACCAGTTAAGCCGTTTTGCACGTTCATACCCCGATGAATTCCTGCTCCTTATGGTTCGTACCTTCTAGAAGTAAAACTTTTTATCGTCTAGAAGGTGGAGGAGACTGCAACAATTCATGCTGAGTCTCTGCAAGTAACCAGGTTGGTCGAAGGAGCGGACATTTGTGCTGCTGCACTGGGGGGGGCAAAGAAAGACGGGTTATGCACGAACAGCTACCAAAAGTACAGCTTTCATGTCCCCCCATGGAGAGAAGTTCTTCAAATTCTGCAGCTCCCTGCCTCTGTTTTCACTAACCTCACACTCCTCTGGTCACAGTCACCCCACCCTTGCGAGAACTTAAACATACCCACCTGTATATGAAAAACCAGAGAGGTAATCACTGTCTGCAGATAAGGGGCCCCCGGTACCCACCTGATCTCCTGCCCAGGGTTAGTTCTGCAGCCTACAATACCCTCAAAGGCAGAGAACGTGCCCCGCGGTGAGGAAAGGGAGGGTTTGCTAGCTGGTGGCACTTCCAGCAGCTGCTCAAACTGACAGCAGAGACTGCTTCTCCATCTGTCCCCAAGACATCGGTTTGGAGGGGTGGCTGGCCAGCACCTTGGTCACAGGATGAATGTGGCTCACATCCACAAACGCTAGGCAGCACAAGCACCTCTGTATCGTAAAGGTTTAGCCATAACACACTACGTATATTTATGCTAAAGCAAAGATGAGAGTGGTTGAGTTACTCCTAACCAGACTAGAGATTTCCTTACTATTTAACCACTGACTGACCCTGCTTTGGGCTTTTATGCAAACAGCGCAGTCCGCTGAAACCCATTTGAGAATATCCCTTGCTCCTGTGACGCTGCTACTTTTTCCAAAGTGGGCAACACTATGCAGTGAGATGAAAGTGATTATGGGAGATATTCTCAGCAGAAAGCAGGGGACCAGGAAGGAAACCTGCAAGCCAAAGCAGCAAGTATGACTACCGAATCCAGTAGAGAATGACTAGGGAATGAGCCAAGGCCTGAAGAAGACGGCAACCGGACAAACTCCACGACGGACACCACAGTGCCACGCAGAACAGAGCCTAGCACGCAGCAAGTATGATTTCCATTACCTAGCATCCAAGAACACATCTGATCTAATGAATAAAAAAAAGCCTGCGCTAGCGGTTTTAAAAAGGAGCTGGAAAGGAAAAACAATGAGCTCGTACCTTCTGACCTTGCTTGTTTTTAGCCTGGTTTCCTATGGCAACAAGGCTTGTGATCATGCTGTGTGTATGCATGTGTATGTGCGGGTACATGTAGGTGTAAAAGACACACAGAAAGTGACCGTCAGGGTGTTCAATAACTGTTGAATGCATTGCTAGTCTGTAGTCAGACCTGGCAGTCAGATACAGGTCTCAATGATAATTAAGTCCCGGCAAGTTTTGTGGAACCAAGTGGCCACCAAGACTGCAGAGACCTGGAAGTTTCCCAGGTTGGAGGGAAAGGCTGCACGGGGAGTGCATGCCCTGTTAGGCACTGGAGAATCCACACAGGAGAGGCAAGTTATGAATGTCCCAAATGCAGGAGAAGCATCCATCAAAACTGGCGGCAAAGCATGAAACAACCCTAGGAAAACAGCTTTGTCGGTTCTGGTGCTATGGTGGGTAAGACGTTCAGACGACGTTCCTCCCCCTATTTTTCCTAGTGGAAGTTAACAGGGACGTCCCCATTGCAGGTCTTTGGGAAGCTGATCCCGACTGACAGCACGGAGACAAGAACTTTTGATTTGGAATTTTTTTAAGACTGTTGTATATGTCATTAGCCACGTAAATAAAATGTTTTGCGAGACAAATGAGCGTCAAAGATTTGATGACTGCCTTCTTCAACAAAGGGCCAAGAAACACCATAGGCAGCTTAGCTGAGAAAAACTAAAACCAAGTGTTGACGTTGCTGAGGTCTGCCAGATAAAAAAAGACAGTTAATTTCTGGTCGGTATGGTTTGGGAAGACCCACCAAAACCTTTCTGCCTACCTTTGTACATAGCCTTCTGGCACAGCAGGCTGCCTTCTTCCTTCTTCTCGGTAATTTTTAACAACAGAGAGGGAGCAAATGACCACTCCAGACAGGAACCTTCGGAAACTATCAGCAACCAGGCCATTCAGATGGGATCACCAAGCTACACTCGTAACAGAAGTGAACAAAGTAGAATAAACGAGTGTACGCCAATCTCCACAATTCAGTAACCGACTCCCTAGGATCAGTCTACCCAAACCTGTGTCTGCTTGTTGAAGCCTCCACTCTGCTGAAACATGTTTCATGTAAATACGACCTACCATTCGAAAAACAGGTGTCTGTCCACGGTTATATTGAGAAGCTGGTGGAGCCCGGAGGAGCACCTGGAAGTCCAGCTTATTAATGCTCTATTTGAATCACAGAACCCAGCAATTAATTTGGGCTAGTCATATTTACAGGACGGAGGAGCCAAGCCGTTATGAAGTAGTCTGAAGGGGGAACGGTGGCCAGTATTGCTGTCACTCCTTCTGGCAGAGACAGTCAGCTGTAGTATGAAGTTCTACGTATGAGCAAATTCCCTCTTTCCTGTAAATGCCAAAATTGCCATTTGTCATTGCTATGTGCAGTTAAATAGCTATCATGTTTGACTCCAAAGAGACTGCTCTCGCTGCCTGATGAAATCATATTTCTATACGTTGGCAGATCAATTTGGGATCCTGTGATCCAGAAGTCACTCCAGAGTCATCTGAAAATAGTCTTTTTGTTTTGGTTCCAAGTCAGATGCGGAACGTTAAAAATCTTCCCTCTCAATGTCAACAGGCAATATATGAGTATATCTTAAGCGCAGTATTTAACCCTCATAGTTTTCCTTAATTTTCACTACTGTAAAAACAATATTGTTTAAAAACTTAACTGCCATTGCCCAGGTAGATGCATTTGTCACACTTGCAAACATGGCTTCTAAAACTGATTTTTCTGGCCTCCTTATTTACCACTGACTATGCCCTCAGATCCCTTTTCTCTCATTGCACAAGGTTCTGACTACATTATAAATATCCTCCGAGTTGTGAAATACTCTTTTTATGCACCCCTGTCCTGCTTTTACACCATACCTCTCACCTCTAAAACTGATACTGATCCCATTAAACTCAGTAGAAGCAGTATCAAGAACTAGGCATCTAGCTTTTTCTTAGCTGGTTTTTAATTTCTGGCTACAGTTTGGAAGGGATGGGGTGAAGGGGGAAAAAAAAAAAGCCTAACCAACCAAACCAAAATTCTTAGTGAAAAAACACAGCAACTACAACAACTTAAATATGTAAAATAAAAAGCTGCTGATCTAATAGCATCTTTAATAAGCCTTTTGACCCCCTACAAATTTTAGAGACCGATGGCTGTTTTTGCAAATTTTTCAACCAGGTACCATCAGATGGGAAGATTTCTAGATGTTAGAATGTTATCTATAAATTTAACTAAATCAGGACCAAAGGTTTCAACAATCACAATGATTAGATTTCACCAAGGTATCAGGTATTTGAGTTAACTTTATCTTACGGTAGCAAATTAAGCAAAGAGTTTAATTTATGTGTTTGTTATGCGTCCCAAACAATCCAGCCAATTTCATGAAATATACCGTCATATTTCCTGATGATCCTGGCAGGCATATGTACTTAAAAATAAAACTTACTGTCTGCGGCCCTTCCCTGTCTTCTCCTCCATCCAAATATCTGCAGGTCCCAAGCCTGCAAACGTGTACTTGTTTGAGGAGCCCTGCTGGCTTAGACTACTCACAAAATTAGACTTACTCATACATACAGAAGTGTTTATAGCCTCAAACCTGGATCCCCAAGCTTGCAAGAAAGACTGTCCCAAACAGCGACTGCTCAAAATCAGAAAACTTCAGTATAGAGTATTTAGTGTTTTGAAATACAAATGTAAAGTTACAGAGGGGAAATTGTCATTTGAAAGACAAGATATTTCTAAGGAAAATATTAGTAATATCCGTGGAAATAGAGGATTAGAATCATACAGAAATTAAAGCCTGCTGCATATCCTGCCCAGAAAGAAACATCAAGTAAAATATCGAATAAAAAAGCAATGACCGGGATGGTCAACAATAAGCGACAAGTAAATAAATTGTTAATCAGTGGTTTAAATGGAGAAAAAAAAAAATCTCCAGCCTTTGTTCTGAACAGCAAAAATTTTTTGTATTTTTAATGTCAAAATTTAAAAAAAAGAAGGAAAATATGACTGTTACTATGGAGTAAATAAAAAAAGAGGATTAACATTTACATTTAATATTTGTATTTATTTAATAACATTTATATTAACAGATGACAGAGTGATAAAATGGCAGTATGCTGCTCTGACAATTTTTTTTTTCTGATCCAAGCTTGTTTAACATTTAGCTTCCACTACTACCTCAATGGAATTATTTTTCCTTCCTACTTTGGGTTACATTCATATTAAAAAATTCATCCTAAACCTGCTTTGTTGGTTGTAAACGTGCAGGAGACTTTTGTTTGCATATGACCGAGCCAAAACATGCTTGCTTTATGTATCTGAATTGCCCTTATGAAGCCAATGAGCTAGATCCTGCTTATGTGTAGTAGGACTAGATTCATGGGACAGAGCAATACGGATTTGACTGTTACCTAAACATGCAATTAGTTTTTGTTTTATTAGCTGTAGCAGTCATTACGCACTTTATATCAATACCTCCCTGACCAGCTATAGCAAGAACGACACAGTAAAGTTTTAATTTTTTTTTCTTTCTTTTCTGCTTCATTATAAATTTGGATTTTATTTTTTCCAAAGGATGCAAAGGAATAATACTCGTGGCTAATTTTTAATGCCAGTTTCTGCTCTGGCCACTCGGATAAATACTTTCATTTACTGGAAACAAAACTACGGTAAATAATGTACGGAAAGTGAGCTGCATTTGGCCTTTACACACATGGGCTTGGAATCTGTACCATGCCCAGCAGACACACTTATCTTTTTTTTTTTTTTTTTTTTTTGTTCCTCCTACAAAACATTCTCTTACTTGCATACCGGACCCTTGAATAAGCATATACAAAGTAAAATTTTCATTCAGGCTTTCTTCTACTAGGCAAATGTGCTTCTTAAGCAACTGTTTTAAAACATCCTCAAGGTCTCCATTACAACGCTGCCTAGCTTTAGAGTAAATAAAACAAAGCTATTACAAATACTCCTTCAAACAAGAAGCCAAGCCTGCATTCACCATGCACCCAGAACTTCTAATTTCAGAAAGAGCCCCCAAGAATTTCTGGTGTCTTTTTGATGTTCCACGTTTCCTTCTTATATTTTTAGCATTCAGTTTGCTCCATTTTTGCTCCTCCTCAACAGAGAGATGAGCTCGAGCCTTGGCTCTGCAGGCACTGAGGCCGGCTGCCGGCTCAGCCACCTGGTACCAGCCACCGCCACTCCAAGGGGCTTCACGCGCGTTACGCACCCACCGGTTGACCAGACCGGAGCGCGCGAGAGTTAAGAACTCTTTGGGACGGAAGGCCAGGACCAGTTATACCCCATCTTCATTCCGAGCCAGGAGTCGCACCAGGCTGAGGCGGCGGTGGGCAGAGCTGGTGCCTCGGCCGATGGCGCGCGTCCCCTCTCCTGCCCACTCGCCCCGTCCCACAGGCGGCCGCCCCCGACCCGTCTGCCGGCCTGAGAGGGCGCACAGATCGGTTGGTTTTCCCCGAGGCTGATGCCCAGGTGACCCAATGGGCACCTTTTATCGTGCTCTGTTAGCACAGTTTGCACCTTTCGGAATTCCCTTAGACCCGAGCTCTTCTATTTGCTCCCCTGAAATTGCATTATCCAAATCCCACTCTGTTCAGGGCTGCCAGGAATGAGAGAGAGCAAGCCGACTGGTTTCCTTCTTGACATCTTTTCCCAAAACTCCATTAGACCTAACTGTGGTTACCTTTCAGATACCAGAAAGTATCCATAATTGTTACGATTCTATATACATTTTTTCTTAAAGGGCATAGAGGAATAAACGCTGTGTAGTTTGGGGACTACCTGTAAGGTTAAAAAACCAATGGCCTAAAACTTCAAAATTTGCTTGTCTGAGGTTAGGCTCCTAAACTAGGTGGCAGGGAAAGGCAAGCCAATAAATAAAAGCATTTTAAATCAAGGAACAGCTATTTGATGTAATGTCTATGATACGTAAAGATGCAAAAGTCCACCTGTGAAAGCAACCAGTATTTTTAGCGCTGTAATTGAGTAAGTGGACTTTGTTAAGAAAATTTGGATTAAAAAGTAAGCAGGATTTGGCCCACAAGTTGCTTTATCACTACAGAGAAAAAAAAAAACAAAAACCTCCTCTGGTGCGTTAGACACTTCAGATACGTATTCATGACTTCTCAGTCCCTGTGCCAGAGACATTACAGTCTGTTTCCAAATAAAAATCGTGACATGAAGTGATCACCAAAATAATTTTGACCTCAAGGACAAATTAAAATGGAAAAAAGAAGCAAAAATTAATCTGCTGTTTTTCCCATTGAAGTCTAAATGAAGCCTATTCCACTAGATATAAAAAACCATATACTTGCGCCTAAAGAAGAGACCACTGTTACACAATTCTTCTCGTGTGCAACCTCATGCACGTGTGTCTACCTAATGCAAGCATATAGCCACAGTAAGAACTACACAAAACGTATGGGGTTTGTATATGGACAGGTAGATGGATAAAATATACACGGCGACACGTGCACAAATACACACACATAGAGAAACCATGACAGCTGTTTCCCTCAAATAAACGAGGCTCCTGAACGGGCTGATACAACTCCTATTCGGTGAAAAAAACAGCCCTTGATTTCAGTGGGGTTCAGATCCGATTCAGTTAAGCTAGGTGAGCAGTATGCACCTTATAGGCATGTACGTTCAAACACGTTTTCGAAGCAACTACTGCAACAGCAATAAATATACGAAATCCCTCTCCAGCATAACTGTTTCACTGCTGTAGGAGAACTATACCACAGTTTCATGAACAACTTAAAATTCTATTAACCTACCCAAATGCCTTATAAACAAATTAACTGAGGACAGATTCATTTGATTCTATTTATTATTTTCGGTTACTATACTTTTCCTGGTTTTTTAATGCACATATGCCTACATGTATGCACATATACCCAGTCCCCCGCATACAGAGTCCTACTATACTAGTTCCAATTTATACAAGAAATTCCTTTAGCAGGAATGAATCAAGAGACTGATTTAGTTTAGTAAGAGTGAAAAGCAATGACCATTACTTAATTAGGACAGTGTTAGCTAAAATTTCATATATGGAGCGTGGGGAATACGAGGGGAGCATGCTTACGTGGTACCAATGAGTTCAGTAGTGTTTAATGGGTGTTACATGACTGGGGCGGGGGGGGGGCAGACTGACTGTGGTCTTTTGTAGATCAGAACACCCAAATTAATCTGAAAAGAAAAAATAAAGATGAAATGCAATAAATGTTATTTTATGCAGAACAATGTTTTCTTCCATTTCGATCTCATCAGATTTTCCTGATTTTTTTTCTAAGATTGCTTTTCTTGCCTGTAGTATCTGCTTAAATTTGGGCAGCAAATAAAATAGCTAAATTGTGATGCTGCTACTGTATATAAATACATATCAACTGAACAAAATAAATGGAAGGGATGAATATGCCTCAAAAGAAGAGGTCAAATAACAATTTCAGAATAAAAAATTATCACTCCTGAACCAGTACTTTTTTGTATACAAGTCTAAAGGAGCTTGCTAATGGCCTCACTGTAGGAACAGAACCGACTCCATAATCTCATGAACCATACAGGAGAGTATATGAAGGGCTTATGCAAAAAGATGCAGGAGGTTACAAGGGTGTCAGCACTCATGTTCATTTGGGAATCTTTAAACCTATCGGCGTGGAAGTACTTGGTCACATTTTGTTTACTGAGTGCTAACTGCTGGATCTCCATTCTCAGTTTGGCAGCTGCATTATACATGTATTTTTAAAACCCATTACATTGAGAAAGGCCTAGCTTGACTACGAATAATCAGAGAAGGAAAGAAGCAAGCAAGCTAACAAACAAGGTACCAATGGTTTGTGTGATTCAAGTTTGGAAGGTCTCTGTTCAGTTGCCAGGCAATAATTGTTAGTGTTTCAAAAAAAAAAAAAAATACCCCCATTCTCATCTTTTGACAACCTGAGCAGAGAGGTTCTGGAAAACCAAATATTCCTCTCAGGCACTGAATAGTCCCTCTGCCCTGAAGTAGATGTACCATGGGGCAGTGAATTAATAAAACCAGAATATCTATTGGTGATGGCTTTACTAAGCATGTGAACAGAGAACCAGTCACACAGTGCCAGAACCACATCCTATGGAAACTGTTCAAAATAACAACAACTAGAAATTCACTGAAACCAGGATCCTTCAGGGAGGGCTGTAAGGTGTTTAGCCCACTTCTGCGACTGGACAATTAAAAGTAAAGAAAAATTCAGCAAGAGCTTGATTTTTAACACAATTCTGGTATTTTTACCCATTGTGAAAAGGAAGGGAAAAAAATCTCAGATGCAGTAGTGCAAGACAAAAGGCCTTGCCCTGCAAGCATCTGCTTCTCTGAGCAGCGCTTACTGCTGTGAGGAGCCCTGTTGTGGTCAGGCTAAGTCCTGTTAGAAGACTGCTTGGAAGAGGAAAGCCCTTGCTGGATCAGGACGTAGTTACTTCACTCAAGAAATAGCTGCTGGGTTTGCAAACAACACACAAAGCTTTGTATCACAACAGACTGCTGGTGAATACAGCCAGCCATAAAATATTTTCCTGACTATGTGATCAAAATTGGGGTTAAAAAACTGCATGGAAGTTGCAGAAAAGCAGGCAATCACAAGTCCATAAACATTTATTTTTTTTAAATGTCCTCAACTCCATAAACTGTCATATAATAAAATAGTCTGCCCTGTACTTCAGCACAGTTAATACCGATTAGGCCTTTAAAAAGTTACTAAGTATTTATTAAATGAACTATAATTTTCTTAGTGTACAGTGAAACCTGTGAATCAGTAAACCATCTTCAAATTTTTGCAAAACTTAAACATATCAAGAAAAGGATCACATTTTTGCCTTTATTACCTCTAGGATGGATTTGCATGCACATGTATTTGTGGCTATGTTCACCTGTGCACATACACATCCGTCCATGCACCCATAAAATAGTCTGCACGCACGTACGAAGACTTGTATATTCACAAACACTGGGTAAGAAAAATGAAAGAAGAACTAAAAAATGCACCTTGTATAATTGTTATAAGAAGTTAAAAATACCGCTACTAAAAATACTAAATTTAAAATTTATTCTGTAAACAATGTCATGGTTTCTGATACAAATTCTATTTTAAAGAGCAAAACCAGAAAGCACTTGGAGAAACTAAAAAAAAAAAAAAAAAAAAAAAGGCAATGCTGATTTCCCATTTTACAAGCTCTTTATTGTTGTATTTCATTCAGTTTGGCCAGTAAAAAAAACCAAACTAAAAAAATCAATTATCTTCCTATCCTAGCCATTTTACCTCCTTGCTGTCGTATACTAACACAAATCAGTTGCATTTGGCTTTTTGACATTAAATATAAAATAAAGTCTTTTAATTTAATTTAAGGACAAAAGACAATTGTTTTTTCTGTTCCGTCTCACAAACATACTTTTTTAAATTTTTTTTTTTTTTTTAAGAAAAACATGGGGCTTTAAGAAGCCATTGCCATAGGTCCTTCAAGATGACTTTTAGGGTCACACTTCAACATAACATCCCTTATACTGCAAGCCTGCTTGAGCAGAGCTCCCAAATGTTTCAGTTTGGTGACTTGGCACTCTGTTCTTTAATGTCACACTATACCCAAGTACTTCAACCTCTCAGTAAAGCCTAGAGACGAAGGTGCGGGTGACCTGCCAGTATATGGACTAGAACAGTTCAGTGTGCAAATCAGTATCATAAAGTTGGGATTTTTTTCTTGCTCCTGTTTTTCTTAATCGGTTCAGTCAGGCTGACCTTTTGCTACAACTGCGTGCTAAAAACGCATGCCTATGGACATACACACAAACAAACGATTATTTTTAAAACTCTCTATAAAAATATGGAATACATGTTAATAAATCCTAGGCTTGTGTAGTAGATTCTTCCTTCCCACCTGTGCTCGCCTCAACTTATCATAAGGCAGGGAGCACGTGCTCCCCTCTCTGTGCCTTGTAACTTCCATCGTCATCTGCAACATACTGCAGATGGATAATCCATTTCTGGTCCAGCCACACTGCCTGCAAAGTCCACGTCAGCCCTGTGCAACAGGCACAGCAGCACACGTCGCTCTAATGTACCTACGGAGCAATTAAGGTGAGGAACCTTAACACCAAACTCGGCCGCCAAGGGGGAGATTTCTCACACTTACGTTGACAGGCCCTGACATCTGCTTCCTCTGCTCGATGATGAACTTTGAGATGGTCCAAGTGCCCGAAGACAGTGGCCAACCCAGCTAGCCATCACGCCTGCTGAACTGGCTGCTCAGACTCAGGCTCACTCCTCTGCCTTCTGCCCTGCCTCCCAGTTTTCGCCTCCTGTGCTCACCAGGAGCACTCCTCTTGTGCCATCCTAGGAAACAAGGCTGGGGGAACAGTGCAGCAGGGGAATCAGCCGAGGGCCCTTTCCAGGGACAGACGTCCACCGAGGTGGGTGAAAATCTGAGAGACACAATGGAAGGAAAAGAGAGAGAAAGTGCACATGTGCCTGAATCGGGACAAAGGAGAAGGAGGAACAATGAAAGAGAAATAAGGGGAAAACAGGAAATTTCAAAAAATAAAAAGGAGGGGGGGATTGAAGGAGGAGAAATAGGAACCGTCTTGCCACATTCACATCATGAGTTGCATTTAGTCATTTCTCTACCTGCGCCGTACTGTACTTCCCCGGCAGATGTTCCCGTGAGGGTAAGGAGGGTGACTGAGAAGCGTTGCTTTGATGAGGGTGAGTCTGGCAACCAACAGTGGACACATTTTTTTTAAAAGCCTACATGTCACTCTGCTAATTCATTTCTTTTTTTGGCTTCTTAAGTCCTGATTTGGAAGGAGGAGAAAGTTACCAAATATACTGCCAAAAAGCAACACTCCCCAAAGCCACGTCATCTCTCCCCGTACTTCAGGATGTCCTTCTTTTTCTGCCTCCTGGAGAGGAAATCCAGCTCCTCTTCCAACCAGGAATTCTGCCTGGCCCCGTGTTTGGGATGCATGGGCTGAAGGCTCTGAGGAGCAAGAGGCCACGCGAGCAGATCTATGGCGAGGGCTGAGAACTGTGCCCGGGCAGGGAACCCCTCACCGCACCATCCCCGCACTGGAGACGTACCAACAAACAGCAAATTCGCAATGAGTATCTGTCTGCATCAAAATTGGCAAAGGTATTGGCACAGCCAGGAACTTCTAACAGGTATGTCAGGATTTTTCACGTTCTCTTAACAGATAAATAGCTTACGTACATTCCCTCTCTTCCCCACCCCCACCGCTCCTACTGGTTTTCTCTTCTCTTAAATCACTGGCCATTTCGACTGTGACAAAACAGAGCGTAGGAACAGGTGCTGAAAATTAGCTAAGATATAACAACATAATTAAAGAGATTTAGAAAGGAAACCAGAAAGTGATAGAGACCTGGCATCAGCTTGCCACTACGGACACGGGCAGCTACGCCAGACATGCAGAATTTTAGCGAGTCACCCAGCCAGGCTTTCCAGACAGAGAAAGGCAAGGGCACTGAGACGTTTCTGTGTTGGCTTTTGTGTCTTTCTTTGGCTGCCCACAGCTCACGGTACTTATGTTAAATTAATACTGCTGACTATATATTCTGTATATTGAGGTTAAATAACGGATAGTGTCGTGGCTGCTGGCCACTTCTCCCCAACCCTTCTCCTAATTAGCCGGCCTTTCTCATCTTTACTCCTCTCCTGGGAAATGCTGACATTTTTTCCGGAGTGGACACCATGTGCCATTCACTCAGCGCAAGATCAAACGCGCTCTCTTCTAGGCCGCTTCCTCCTTTCCCTCCTTTTGCTTGTGCTGAGGGCGGACACCAACGTGGGTACTGACTTATATCCGTACAGTTGGGACTGTAATGCGACGAGCTGCGCAACAGCACGTTTTTTCAGTGCTTGTCCCGATTCCTCTGTTGGAAAATAACCTTATTTGCTTCAGTAAAGCTATAAACTCAAGGGTGCGGTGGGCCCTGATTCGGCAGTGCTTTCTGCCTCCCACACCGATCCGGTAGAGCTGTTCACGTGAGGGCATATAATTCAAGGAGGAAAAATGGAAGAATCACGTCCTTTAAAAATCAGATGTAATTTCTCCATGGCAGTTTCCCACTGCTTTCCATTTTTTTTCCTTCAACCATGCACTCATTTTGAAAACGCATCATTTAAAACAAACAAATTCTCCGAAGAAGTTTTTCTTGCAATTCCCTTTTTCAGAAAGGTTTGCACGCAAACTGAAAATGTTCAGGTTTCCCAGGCAGTTAAACCTTGTCCACTCGGGCAGAAGCCCATGATAGCTTACGTTATTTAGCATGGCATTATCCCATACTGTTTACTTACAGCTGGCTGAAAATAAGGGATGATGGAACATATTTTCCCGGGCACACCCTGACTTTATTCTTAGTAAATTGTTTACTATATTCTCGGCCTAGAAACTCACATTACTCCAAGCCCTTTTTAAAAAACTGCGTGCCCAACTGCAGCGGCCACTTTCAGCTGTGGGGAGAAGTTGACAATAACCCCTTCAGTACCTCCACTGGCTAGCAAAGTGGGCAACTCCGGAAGATAGCCCGGCCACCTCCTGGAGGACACAGCTGCTGCAATGGGAGAGTAAGGAGAACAGGAGGAAAACGGGGATTTGCCAAATTCAGAACTTTGGGGATGGGGGAACCCTCTAATAAAACAAACGGAAAACTAAATTTGCCTCCCTTCTCCTCCCGTGGCTCCCATCTATGCCTTTTTGGAACAGAACAACACCTGGACGTTAGGACCAACAACGCCACAACTCAGCAACCTTGGACAAACACAGGGGTCACACGTCTGGCCTCTGGCTAGACTCAAGGGAATCCTCGCTTTTCTCCTGAGGAGGCTAATGCTGCATCCTGGTGACCAGCTCGGGTACCATCAGTACCCGAACTCACACCAATAGCTCAGCGGGTGGCTACCTGCACAGGGACAGGAACACCGTCACTGGAAGCACCTGAGCTGTGCTGGAGGCCATACTCTGGCCATGCAGAGCGGACGGTTTGTACCAGCCCCGGGGAGGTTCTACAGAGGCTAAAGCTGCATTAGAAATGAGACATGTCACGCTGCTACCATGACGCATTTCTCCATGTGCAAATATAATGATTAATAAAGCACCTTCTATCGTCCTTCCAAACCCATCCGAACAACAGCATCAAATATGATGTAAAACACACGCGTCGCTTCTTATTTTGAAGTGGAAACTTTTGAGTTTCACAGGGACTACTTTTGTAACTCTCTTCTACAAATCAGGAAGCTTGACTATCCAGAATTAAAACAAAACGCTAGCATAAAAATCCATTTTATACTCACATACGTATGTATTTTGCGTGCACGTGTGCACGCATGTGCACAGACAACCCTGTGCCTCTGTGTCTTGTTCTGAACAATACTAGGTCACTTGTACAGAAAATTGCCGGTCTTTAAAGAAGGCGCAACTTCTTCTCCCTGCTCCAAACAACATCCCTGGACACTGCTGCAGGTCCAAATGCATCTCTCTCCTGCTTATATTTACAAACGGAAATGGATTGTATTTATAAACAGAAATTAAAGTGAAACAGCACAGTCTCATTTCAGACTAAGTCTGCCTGCTGTAGCGCTCCTCTCAGAAGTTTGAGAAGTCTACACCCTACATTCCCCATCCGACACC
>JANZLQ010000032.1:23207419-23229799 GCA_026212715.1 Elanus axillaris
GGGGGAAGGTGGGGGGGTGGCGTGGGGGTCCAGAGGTACCGGAGACGTGGCAGGGCCGAAGCTGGGCCAAAACTGGGACCTGAGAAGGAGAAGGTGTTGGGGACCAAGATGGTGGAGGCAGAGGAGGGGGACAGCTCGGGAAAGCTGGGGCTTCCCAGGCCGGCACAGAGCTGTGAGGCTCTGGCATCACATGGATTCCTCAGGGAACGTTCTGGGGAGAGGCCGTGGGATAGGACAGGTGTGTTGGGATGGGACAATTCTTACCTGCTCCTAGCAGGACGGACCAGCAATCCATATTCCAAATACATCCAGAGAGGAGGCAATAATAAGAATTTTGTCCTTGGCCACTTCTCATCTGTGCTTCAGCTGCCCCTTCGTTAACTTAGAGGTACGGGGGCTAAGGCAATGGCAGTGCTGGAGGGGTTCAGTACCAGTAAAGGGCTCTTTTCGTGGCATGGAGAAAGCAGAAACACGGTTAGGATGAGGGAAGGGGGGGGGGGGGATTGCCCCACAAGTCACTGCTCACACCACTATCTGCTCCTCAGCCCCTTCGGCTACTAGGTGGGTGATGAGCAGGGCTGGAGGGGGCTGCGAAAGGGAGCAGACAGCCAGGCTGGCTCTCAGCCCCCAGGTGCTCTTCCCTCTTCTTCCTCCCACTCCTCCCACCTTCCTCCAGCTGCTGGTGCTGCTCTTTCCTCCCACACAGCAGCTCTAAGAGGCTGGAGGAGACAGTAAGGAACAGGGGAAGCACTTAGAGGCTGACAGCTGCCACTGCCTGGTTTCTTTCCAGAGCCCCATCTTCCTTCGACCTTCACCGTCTCCTCCGTTTGCTCAGAGCCGGCAGCAGCGCTGGAAGAGGTGGCCGAGCTGCGTGACGGGGACAAAGCGGGGTGCAGAGAAATGTGGGTGCTCGGGAGCTAAAGGTGGTCACCGCAGCCCTGGGAAGCAGCCACTTTGCTGCGAGTAAGGGAGGATCCTAGGAGGATTAAAAAAAAAAAAAAAGAGTAAACCTCATTGGTAGTCACCCCAAAACCAAGCTGTGCCAGCCAGGATCTGTTTTGCTGGAGACCTCGGGAGTAGCGTGCAAGCAAGGCTATGAGAGAGGAGTCATCAGGGGTTGCTGGTGGCACTTCCAAGTGAAGGGCTCACAGGGATGAACTCATTTCCATCTTCTCTGCCGTGCCCTTGTTGTTCATTCTACTAAACATCAACTTTTTAACTAATATTGTGAATTCATCCACACCTCTCATCCTCCTCTCAAACTTCCTGGTGCCACGCTGACAATATTAGAAAGTCTTGCTCTTCTTTTTCACTAACTTGAAGGGTTGTATGTTGAACAGACAAATCACAGTAACCTGATATGCTAGGACATGCTATCCAGACTGAAAGGACTACAACTGCCACTCAATCACGCAAAAAAAAAAAAAAAAAAAAAAAAAAAGGCAGGGGGAGAAGCTCAGGGCTAAGCCAGTAAATAAAAAGATGGAAAGAAAATAAAAACCCTGTCCCTGGACTCACGTAGCTTATGGGCAGGCTCTACTCCTCTGCCTAGCACTGAGGACAGTTGAAACTACAGTCAGCACAGAAGGGGTTTGTCTTGGCTTCTCTTCTGAAGAGTTTCTAAGGAAACTCCCACCTGTTTTTTTTTTCCTTTCTCCTTTTTTTTGTTTGTTTTGTTCTCTTGCACATCCTCCAGTTGAAGAAAAAAAGCCTTGCCTACACTAAAATATGCCCCATTGTTTGTTCCTCTGGTCAAAATGTCTTTGAAACATTTTAGGGGAAAGTGGCTCATAAGAAACGCTCCGGGTTTCTAAAAGCACAAAATACCCTGTTTATGAAAGGGGACGCAGGGCTCTTTGTCAGGATACCAGCATCTGTGCTGCACTGATCTGATCTGCTCCTGAGGAAAGGTTGTCCTTCCCGCCTCAGCTGGGGAGGACTTCAGTCATGTTGTAGCCACCCAATTTTCTGGTAGCTTTTTAGTAATGCTCCTGGCCAAGGATGGCTATCGTATATTGGGTGCAGGGTATATGGATGCTACAGAGATTTAAGGGAAGGCCCACGTAAACCTACGGCGACAAGGATAAGAACCCTTGCAGAACTCTTGCGACCTGATGCGCTGGCCAAGCTGCTCCCAATAATTAAAATTGCCCTATGATGATAGTCAGGAATTAATTAATTAGCATTTGGAAGATCATTCAACTCACCTCTCTCAGTTCACCGAAAAAGACCATAAGGCCCTACTGCAATCAACAGATAACGCACAGATTACAAAGGTTTTAGTCCCAATTTTTGTTATGGCCATCTAATAGTTAATAGAACCGGCTCAGTGAATGGATCAGTGATTTATTTTATACGCCATGGCCACAAATAACACCAGGCTTGTTTCTCATAGTGGTATACCCATGCATTCCTATGCTGGTATGCAAAGACACTGGTCTGGTAGGGCAGGCAATGTCGTCTAGTACAAAGTCTTTTAAAAAGCATTTGTCGTGACCCCACTCAGCTTGTACGGCCAGATGCAAGACCATCAAACGATCCCAAACAAGTCAGTAGGCTAAAAGCCAAACCAAGTCTAGTCAGGCCTTGGTTTAGTCAAAAAGGCATGTCTTAGGCAAGCATTTAACGGAAAAGGTGGGGGAGAACACCTGTTTGTGGTCTCTTCTAGTGCAAGAAAGTAGGAAGCGTCACATGGAACTAGCAGGTTCCAAACAAACTGATACTTCTTCATCAGAAACTAAACTGGACTCTGGAACTCCCAGCCACAGGTGATGACGGACACTAAAATGTCTCCAATTTAGAAAATGGACCGACAAAGTCAGGGGCAAAGACTCCGCAGTGCTGCACGGCGGCATTCGGAGGGAGGGATGGCAGCGCACCAGGGTGATGAGCAGAGAGCTCTCAGGCACATCGTCCCGGGCTCCGGGATCTCCCTCAGCCCTGGGAGCTGGGAGGGTGCTCCGGGGGCTTTTGTCCCATCGCTCAGGGGATGTTTCTGCGCTTACGCTCGTCCCTCCGCACCCACGCCTGCGCTGGCTGGGGAGGCCGGGCGGCTTTCCTCCGCCGAAGGCTGCGAGGACATACAGCACGTCTGAGCACGCGGAGGACTACGACTCAATGGCAGGTGCCCATCATCTCCAACGGTTTTGCAGCGTCGACTCACGGCTTCTCAGATGTCCTTCTCCTTCTCCTCAGACTTCTCCAGACAACCAGAAGAAACCATCCACCCAGGCCACCTCTTTGTCCCTTTTACCTCGTCTGGTCCTGCAGTCAGAAACTGTCCCTGACGCTGCAGGATCCTTGTCCTCCTTGCTCTTACCCGGAGCTTTCTCTCCTTCCTCCGAGAATCTCGCCAC
Source organism: Elanus axillaris (assembly GCA_026212715.1). NCBI lineage: Eukaryota > Metazoa > Chordata > Aves > Accipitriformes > Accipitridae > Elanus > Elanus axillaris. Next base: position 23,210,776 of record JANZLQ010000032.1, read on the forward strand.
TAAAGCCCAGTTTCTTTTCCCTCTTCCCAGAGAACGTGGTTTCCTACCTTAGCTCCTAGCATGACAGCTGGATAAAACTGGTTTCCTCCATCCATTTATTTTGTTTGGATTGCATCTGCCCATGAGCTAGTGTCTCTTAATGACGTTTAAATATTACTTCTTTGCTCCTCAGCATATGGATCACAAGACAGGGTACAGCAAAAGGCACTCGTAAGACATAGTGGTAACTCATGCTGTCACACTGTAACACCCGCAGCTCTGGGAAATAATTTCTTTTTTAAAAAAAACGACAGTGGCGTTAGACAATTAGAGAGAGAAGACAAGACTGGATTTAGAGCAAAAAGAAGAACAGCCAAAAATTCAGGTTGAAAGTTTTGCATTTAAATTGCCCTAGAACAAGGACCACTTGATTTGGCGGAGTACTGTCTTCTCAGAGAAATGTGGATTGCTCGGCTTTTAAAACCAGCAGCGGTGTTACCGTGGAAGGACTGCAGACAGCAGGTTTGACTGAACAGCCGCCTGATCCCGGGCCACAGAATGAGCTCCACAGACAAAATCTGTAACCACTGAAAGCCTACCATGGGCCGATGTCTGGGGCTGTACACCCTTCAGAGCAGAGACTGGCTCTTCCGTGAAACACCTGGCACGCTGTAGGCACGAATAAATATAAATAGCAAAACTCTGTTAGACTAGTAATAACTCAATTCTGAAGGACTGAACATGGAAGGAGCACCCTGAAACCAAATTAAAGAAAAAACCTCAACAAACGAAACACCTGCCTTAAGGCCATCCCCCAAGATTGTAGATACTACAAAGCTAACTCACACTCACCTGTATTTGAAACTGTTCCTTCCGTGGCACTGTCGTTGCACCTCCTCCGGGACTATTGAGCTCAGTTACTATTATTTTTGCTCTGGAACCCAGAAGCAGATCATTAGGTTTAAAAGGTTAAAAAAAATCAACTACTTGCAAAAGTTCGAAGGGCTGGGTTTTTTGTCAGCCTTATCAAAACACTGCTGTTCCTAATCAATCCGGAGCTTTTCAACAGTTAAAAAAAGAGAAAAGCTTAAAGTACGAGAACCATCTCAATTTATTCAGTTTTTCACTTTCTTAACATTATACGTATAGAATATAGGTTGTATCACTCTTGTGCAGATTTCCTAAAAATGATAATAAAAATGATTTGCCTTTAAGCTCACTGCCTGTCCTTTCCTCACAACCATTCGCAAGACAACCTTCTGTTGGCTCTCACAGGTGACCAGCCATCAGACTTGAATAAAGACGACCACAAATTAACAGGAAAGCTTCAAAAGCCTCAGTGTTCATAGACCCATTTGCTTTGTTTGAATCAAAACCGGCACACTTCGAGTATGTTCAAGCAAATTCTGAGAAAAAAAAATAAAAATCAATAACTGCAACCCCACAAGTGACAAAACTTACTCTTTGGGGACACTCCTTTCAAGAGAGTCTCGGTGACCCAAACACGGCCAGCTGGTCCTCTAAGAAATCAAGGCAACCTGCAGCCCTCCCGAAGGATACCTCTAAGTGATGCTTGAGACGGGAGGACCACCCTGAACCTGCCGCACAACATCCAGTAGCTCCGGAGGAGAAGGAACTTGCATTTTTCTGGATGCTGAGGGAAGTTCGTCTAAAGCGTTTTCACTCTTTCAGTGCCGATGCAGAGACTATTAAAGTCTTCCCATCCCCTGCTTCACAGGTCTCCACACGGTTGTTTTTAATTTGGGTTGCTACTATTTGTATTCTCTGGCACTACAACTGTTTCTCATACAAAGACATAAACAGCAATGATTCCAGCTCCAAAAAACCCCATATGTTCTAAGAAGACATCAGACAGTGCGTGGGAGGAAGAGAGGTACAGCGAGGAGGGGAAATGCCTTGCCTAAAGTCATACAGAAGGATGTCGAGAAGGATAGGAATGTTACTATTCACGAAGCAGGTCTAAACTCAGGAGGTCCTAAAATGCTGGCCCGACAACTTCGTGGCAGCTACTGAAAATCACAGGAAGGAAAAGCATCGCAGTGCTGCAACAGAGCTAATACAGCATCTCCGGCTGTATCATACCACTATCAGGGAGAGGTTATGGCTTTTTTGTTTGTTTTTTTTTTTTTAATCTTTTTCCTGTAAGAGGGAAGGAGGGAGGGATAGAGAGTGGGGAAGGAAGGTTGTAAGCTCCAACTGAAAGCTTTTCTGATTAGTATTGTTAGTCTGCTATGAAAATTGGCCATCATGCAAGGTGTGTCCACAGGTTTATGAAATTAAGATCCCAGCCTCCACGGCATTGTAAAATCTGTTGTTTGAATGTGATGCTATGGTCATATTGGGTGTCAGCATGGTATTTTTGGGTTTTCTTTATTTGTATGGCACCAGTGCAGCCCTGACCAGTACAACTATGCCGTCACTGGTGAATCAAAACCACCACCCCACAGACAGAAGTATCTGGCTCTCCTCCTGCAGCTTTTGCCCTCAAAAGCCCCTGGAGGTCAGGAGCATGACGCTATCTGCAAACAAATGGAAACTTTTTTCCCCCATCCCTACTTTTTTGGAGAAGACGGGATTTTGCCATTTTACCTATGGTTATACCATGCCTAAATTAGACTGCTTTGGTGATACCTTTAGCAGAGCCGGTCAATATGAAATGAGTTACTAAGTCTCATTATTAGAAATCACACCGAAGTTCGGTTGGCCAAAGGTACCTCAACAGTCAATGGAAAAGAACAGGCAGTTCGAATAGGCAATTTGGCACTCTCTGCAACAGGGGGGGTGGATCGCCCTCTCACGATAATGATCTTTTCCATTTACTGAAGACAGAGCCTAGACAACTACCTTAGCTTATTTTAAAATAGCTTAAATGGAAGAAGAACGTCATCCTTAAATAGCGAGCTCATCCTGCAGTCGCACCTTTGCTCCGTAAAATTCACTGGCTTCCCTTTCCCAACATGTCTTCTGTTTATGTATCATTAGGGATTTTTTGACTAACATTTGAACATGGCCAAACCGCTCAAGCCCACCATTCTTTGCATTTATACAGGAGGGTTGAAGACACGGAGACACCTGCTCCAGGGTGGGAGACAGCGTTCCCCAGTTGAGTCATCAGTGGGTGAAACCTTTAAGACACATGCTCTGTTGCTGGCGTTAGGTCAAGTTACGCTCTCCAGTAGATCTTTTTGCTTCCCTGCTTCAGTTTTAGGTACTGCTTATGCAGTACACTTAGATTACCTAAAATTTCTGAAAATACAGTTCAGAGGGAAGCATGGGCTATTTTAAAATTAGCTGTATGGCAGATACAGCATACAGTAGCCGAGTAGCAAATGAACAGCTGTACATACAAATTTTATGAGAGTAAGGCAGTACGCATTCCCTTAAAGTACTTAACTGAGATTCAGAAAAAAAATTACATGAAGTCAGACTACTGCAGTTTTCAAGAACCTTATAAATGCAAGTGCAAGTTCTCTGGAAATGCAAACAGAGCAAGAAGAGCAGAAGCCTGCTATCTCCTTGGTGGTAATACCGATTTACAGTATGGCCATGCACACAAAGCTTAGTGCCCTCCCTGCCTTTTGTATGATGTCTGTACACAGCGCACCTTGCTGTATTAATTAAAAAAAAATAAAGACCGCAGTAAGCAAGATGTAAACTGACATGAGCATTAATGGCTAATTTTAAGTGCCCATCAGTGCCGTCTGTAAGCATAATCCTTGGTGATCCAGAAAAGGTCTATTTTAATTCCATCTTTTGTCAAAGCCAAGGATGACCATCTGTGCTCCCCATATTGCTGCTTTAGGTTCTTACAGACCAGCCTTACTTCTTCACTTAAATCCCAGCATCTCTCACCATCAGTGAGACAGATGCAGTGGAAAAGAATTCAGCGTGTGGCAATCACTTGGTTTGACCACATGACACATTAGGAAACCAAGTAGTAACGTGAATCCTCTGTACCAAGAGAAGTTTTTTGCATATTACATTTTAAAACTAGAACATGAAACAGAAGATTTACCAAATATATCTAAGTGACTCCCAAGTGTTTATCAACCACTATAAAAGTAAAGCAGGCAAGTTAACAAAACCGAATAAAAGCAGCCTTCTCTGCACGTTGCTTTAGTTCAAGGAAAAGCCTGTGCTCTAACTTTTTTCTAGCTCAAATGGGACTTCTTTCCATTTACTTGTACCTGCCTTACTGGTTTCCCCTCCCACACTTCTGCGTGAGAAATCTCTGTAATTCATTATCCCAGTCCATGATGCTACTGCTGGTGGTACCAGACCTTCCAGAAGGTGGTCTTCCTCTTTGTGTTTATAGAGGTGTAGCTGTGTCCATCTCCAGTCAGTAACATCTAGCCTTCGAGTAGGCTTGGGCGGGGAAGGCTTTGACATGCTTGTTGGCTCTGTTGACAGAAATTTAACACGTTGACCTATTTTTAATAAAAATCTACCCAACAGTAGCACTTGCTCGTACCTCTGTTGGGCTTTCTAGATGAACAAAAATTACTTGCAGTAAAACAGAGGTAAAATTTGCATTAGAACTGCTCAACTTCACTTATATATGAAAACCGTTGTCTAATCAGGGGTGTTAAGGCTTTCCTGCCTCCCAGGTCCGTCTGCTCCCAAGGAAAGGCTGTAGCTCCCCAAGCCTAGGCTTTTGCAAACGGCGCAGGACGCACACAGATTGGAAGAGAAGCTGTGTTTTGGTCATAAACAATTTATTTTATTTCAAATATGTGCCCTTGTTGATTCAACAATGATGTCTGGAGAATCTTTGTCCTCCACCAAACAAAGAGAGAACTGATTTGGAAATCTTCCACCTGACTTATTTGCTGATGATACCTTGACACCTCCTCCCTCCTTCTCCTCGGCAGCTGAAAGTATGGCTCAGAGTGAGCATAAACTCGCACCTTATTCTGAAATGGCTAGAAATACAGTGAACAAAGAATTAGTAAATCAACCACTCAGGGAGGCAGAGGGCTATGAATACATAGACAAATATAAAACATCTTATTGGTGACTCTTAGAGATTTTTTTTTTCCTGCAAGTAAGACTAAAAACCACTTTAGCATACCGCTGTTCCCTCCTCCTCATTCCCTCCTCATCCCCTGACAGAAATAAAGAATTAAAAAAATGCTTGATGTTCCTGACATTTTTTTATAAACATTTAAAATCCTGTCCCTCTCCTTCCAAAAAAGCAGATAACGTGGTATGGGGTGAACAAGACTGGACAAAGCATGAGCTTCAGATGGACGAATTGCTGATTATCCATTCTTACTATTTGGTACGGATCTGGGCTTTGCACTTCCACTGACTTAGATTATAAGACATGAAGCAAGTTATTTTGGATGCTGATGCCAATCTGAGCATTAAGGAAAAACTAACAGTGCCTGGGTCTTGGTACAGGTGGTCATGGACTCATGGAAGTTTCTTGGTGTAGTATTTACACGGATGTTTTAAAATTATGGTCTGTGAAATATTTTCTCCAAAGATGCTCCTATATTCGAGAAAAAAAATAAAAGAACCCTTGATCCAAATCCCATCTCTTTTTAAAAGTCTTGTTAAAAATTTTGATTCATCAATTTATCTTAGCACACTTAAAAGCAGAACAGAGAATAATGACATTTTTTAAAAAAAGAAAAAGATGCTGATCTCTAAGGAGACCGTCGCTCTTTTTTCATAAGTAAATGACACTGAATGGTGCGGATTCGATTCTTTGCTGGGGCAAACTCTGGCTGAAGTTTTAGTGTTGACTCATACCATTTCATTGCCTTTTCAAACTCTTCCTATAAAGAAAGAAAGAAGATTGCAAAGAGTCAGATTCTAAAAAACAGTAAACACTTGTATTTTCTATGCCTCTCCTGCCCTAAGTAGTTGAGTAGTATGGTATGCACAAAAGTAACGGAACCAATCCTTGTGGTTTAGGATTCCCACGCCCTCCCCAATAACTCTGATATTTTCTTGCGCTAATGACCCAATTCTGCACACTCCATGGAAGAGAGTCAAAATCACTGCTGAGCATTACTGACCAATGCTCTCGCCTTTTCCTATTAATAGCAGATCTTAGCATTCCTGCTGTAAAAGTAACTTTTATAAACAGATTTCAGTCAGAATTTACATAGATTAAAGCTTTAAAATCTTGGACAATGCAAAAACGTCAAGTCTGCTGAGAAGCTAACATTTTTAGAAAGAACTTTTAGAAAGAATTTTTAAAAGATTACTCTAAGTAAAAAAAAACCACCAACAAACCCAAACAAACAAAAACTTCAAAAGCATACAAGTAGCTACATTAATTGTAACTGAGAAGCTGGACTCCAGGATGGTAGTAAGAAGCATTTGTGCTGAAATAACATCTATTTTTATACAGCTGTAATCTAATTACCTCTGCCACTCTGCTTTTTTATTAACTAGGAAAGCACGCCAACATCCAATAGTGTATTAGAAGAAAAATGAGAGGGGAAAAGACCTAAAATATTCCAGGTTTTTCAGTCCCTTTCAACACTGTTTTTGTTCTCTTAAGTTCCTTTTCTCAGTAACTTTATTTGTACAGTAGAGATAATATTCATTTCTATCCACATTATAAACATTAACTAGATCAATGTGAGTTGTAAAGTCTTGATTTTTTAAAAAGTGTTTTTTAATACCGTTTCAACAGGAATTATATAGAAAATCCCATATTAGGTTGTGGAAGCACTGACAAACAGCAATGAAAACAAGAATCAGATTTTTCCATTTTTAGATGTAATTGTTTACATTTGCTGTGATCTGATAATATTTGGATGTTCCTTTAGATTCCCACATCAATAGTTTCTACAGCATCCATCCAAAGCTCTCAGTCCTTAACATGGCCAACGGTTTCCCCTTTGTAAGGCAACTTACTGAAAAGTTTTGCAAATGAAGGGACACTGGCCTCTGTAATGCTCTACTATTAATTAGCGTGACATCTACAACCTGTTGGTCAGTCAGCTCTCAAATACAGTAGGTTAAATATGACATAAACTAACCTGTCTTTACGTTAGCATAATTTGATCCAGAAGATAAATTTTGCCCTGTTGCTACAGGTCGATATGGGGCTTCACTGAGACACCTCTCAGATCCAGGGAGAATTAAGTTATCCTTAGGCACTGCGCTAACTTTGAGAAGACACTGGCCACTCAAGCGTCAAAGTTCTACTTAATTTCTTTCAAACAACTGTCAGAAATAATACCTTAATAGAACAAAGTTATGCCTTTCTTCAGTTTGTTTCCACTGTGTGTTTGACGGTACTGTGCATTTTGACTCTCCTCAACCCTGATGGCCATAATACATGATTACCTGCTCAACTTGCCCTGTTATCTCCGTGATCCCCTCAACCACAGGAGCAAAACGTTAAGGACAAACCTATGACAAGTACTGAAAACTGGCAGGAATACAGAGGAATATGTGTAATTGAAAATACTTTTGACACAGGCATATACATCAGCTGTGTCTCAGTTTAATGGTGCCTTTTTTATCCTTCAAATAAACTGGCCCTGTTAAAGATAAGGATGAAACACACAAGAACCAATCCAGCATTAGTAAGATAAAAGGAATGAACATTTTGTGTTCAGAGTAAGCACTGAAAGCTAAATTGCAGATTAGAATATATAGACAGTATGAAGAAATTTGAGTTCCATCTGTGAATTATTCTAGGCGTTGATAATCCAGATATTGAAATTAGACTTCCTTTGTGTTTGCTCATCACAACTGTGAACGGAGTTTTACTTATTATGCTAAACTCAGCTCTTCAGGACAGAGACACAATTTATCATTATTTTTTTCCAGTATTATAAAAATATCCTGTGTTTAGATGGGCAGTCAACCAAAATTATCAATTGTTTGCTACTGTCTTTGCAAACCTTTGCAGACAGCATTCTGAAGCCAGCTTATAAAAATATTGGCCTTCAAAGTGCTAAATGAGTAATAAGAGTAAAATGAGTAGTAGTAAGAGTTTTGGCATTCAAAAAATAATCTTTCTTGTTGATCCTACCCCAATTCCTTTAGTGCTGCTCCTCCAAAAATATTCGTCAGTGTAAGATTTTTTTTTTTTTTTAGAGAGAGAGAGATCACACACACACATATACACTATACCAAAGACAAGCCATAACTGGCTGACAGCACACTCACCATTGCTACATAGACATTTGCCAGTGTGAAATGATTCACCACAAAGTGTGGGGCTATTTCCACGGCCATCGTAGCCACAATGATGGCATCATTCCAGAGTTTTGCATTGTGGAAGATGTTTGCTAGGCTTATTAGTGGTACATCCTGGAAGAGAAGAACAAGTGATAAACAGTGAGATTCTTTCCATTGAGACTGTGTCAGGATCAGCAGGACAAACAGAAGACTCCGCCACCTGGCTGCTCTCACTTGGCTACTGCCCGCTCCACTGTCTGGTGACTTTGACAGGGATGAGTCAGACCTATTTTACTATAAAAGGGCATTTGGACCTGAGTTATAAACAACAAAACCTCACATACACTCAACTCTTCACAGTAGTAACAAACACTACTGTTACACAAACAACTAAAAAATTAACTCACTTGAGCGTCCTAGTATGTACCTTTATTTTTTAGATGCTTTTACACTAGTTTTCTCCCCAAAGATGAGATGCCTTCTCAGAGACAAGAAAAGCTGTTTAACCACCCTCCTTCAGCTCTTGCATAAAAAGGGAAGGAATATGAATAAAAGTGGACAGCAGGGAAGTGAAAAAAGGGTCTAACCACTAGTGCAACCAATGCACTGCTTTTTATCCTGCCTCTGCCACAGAATTCCTATATGATGCTGGGTAACAGCTACAAATAAATTTTTTCAGCTAGTCACTGATGGTATGTTTTTTATTTCCTGGATTTCCAGACTGTGACCTTGTCTGACTGACAAAACTGTTGAGCCCTGACAGCCACAACAGACTCTCCAGGAGCTGAGCTCTACACCTTCAAAGGACAAAATACTGCTTAGTAGCAAGTCTTAGGTGCCCTCAACAGGACAATAAAAAAATGGTGAATATATTTGATCCTTGCCTCCTTGACCTCTAGAAAGCAAGGAGTACCCTTGGTGAATAAGTCATTCATATTTGCAAAGCAGGTATTATGGAAGTCAGAATCACAAAAGAAGCCCACAGGAAAATTAATTACTTTTTATTTACATGAGAAAAGGCAAGAGAAAGTAGCAAGAGTGCATAAAACCAGAGGAGAATAAAACAAAACATTAAATAGCTGTTCATTCAGTGCTAACTCTCACTGAGTTCAAGTTGCAGCTGTATCTTTACGAACAAGACCCACACTTTTCTCTGGAGGCTGCTTCAGCACGGAGGATAAAAACAAGGCACAAATTCGGAAAGTCAGCCAGTCCCAAGCAACATTATATCACATTTCTAGGAAACAGTGCTACTAGGCCATACACTTTCTAATCCATACTCTGACCCTTACAAGTCACACAGTTAAGGATGCCGCTTTTGAGGAACCATTTCCAGTTACATAGGAAGACAGGAAAATAAGCAAGAGCTTGTTCATCAGATCTTGATTCCAACCTTGTTTTGAAAGGACAAGTGCAAAGCGACAGAAATATAAGGGACATAAGATACACAGGATGTGCGTTTCTGAGTTGAGGCATTTCCACTGTTAATGGCTAAATCCTCCTAATAATATCCTGAGAGTGTAAACTACTTTGTCTCTCAATTTTCAGAGAAGGATTTAAGACCAAGTTTCAAAAAGGAGTATATATTTTGCAGTGCTGCACAAGTTGTTGCTCAGGTCCCAAAGTGAAACCTGCCATGTTGAGTGAGGAGCCTCCATTGCATATATCAGTTTGCAAGTGCGATCTTAGTGTATAAGAATAGACATTATCATGCTCAGCATACCATGCGGCAAGGTGAAGGGTACAAAGCACTTTAGTGAACTGAAACACTAAAGAGAAGATTGTATCCAAAGTACTGCCTTTTTTGGAGTAAAGCACCGAACTGCTGCACAAAGTCAGGCAGTAGTGTGCAGCTGAGATTCAGAGCCCAAACACTTAAGATTTAAGCACTTAAGTTCTTGGTTTAGATATCACCACTTACCCCTCTTTAAAAGCACAACCAGAATATATACTTCCCACATCTTAGGTTAGAAGACTTGTTCAGACAGAGTCTGACAAAGATTCAAAGTCCTATATAAGGACTATATAACCTATAACCCTATATAAGAGGGTTCAAGCCCGTGTTGCCCAGCGATGTGTCAAACCCACTGAACTTCAGGGAATTCCACTGAACCTCTTTCACAGTTGCCTTTTTTTACTATTATTTTTTAAAAAGAGACGGTCCACACTAAACAGGCGGTGAAAGTCTTGAGGTTTCACCACAACTAGCTAATATCTAATACATTATAGACACTTGATACACACAGGGTTGGCCTTAATAGTCCGTGAAAGCTCTACTGTGACAAGCAAAACATTATTTCACCTTAGTGGGCACATGTGTACGCACCTTCATGTGATGGGGTGCGTAGTGCAATGCTTGCCGTAAGCAATCAATTGCCTTCTTTCCTTGGCCTTTCACCCTCCAGTAAAGAGCTGCCATGCTAGAGAGGACCCATGAAGTCTGATTCTGGCAAAAGAAGAACACAAAAAGCAGTCATGTAAACACCTGTAATGAACAGTTTTCCTGCCTTTCGCTCTTCCAGTTTATTTGATATATTGAGTTAGAGGGTGTTTCGCTAAAAAATAGCATTAAACTCTTTCAAAGTAGCAAAAAGCTTCTTATCTACCAACATATATGCAATAGCCAGGTAAATGAAATTGCCAAATGAAACACAAATTCCAAATGCAACATCATTTCCTTAAGAAAGGAATAGCAGCTAAAAAGCTTTAAACAGCAACAACAGTTTCAGGAGCCACAACAGCTTCTGTCCAGCTGCTTGACACTGAGCATCTAGATGTGTATACACATTACCCAACCTAAAGCAAAAAATTTAGCTAAGGTAGCTGACTGGACTCGTAGGCTCTCTGTAGTCACTGGAAAGACAAAGGATGCTCTGGGACGCAGCTCAGAGCAGCAGCCTGACAAGCCTAGCTGATTAAGTTTGGTGTCTTTAGCTGTCTGACTCCCCTGTCACGTGTTAGAAAGGAAAATACTACGTGCTTGAATTCTGTGGACTCAGATACAGTAAATGAATGTTTATGCTCACACATGCAATTAGATAAGTAGCCATCTTTATTTGTTTGATTAGCTCTTGTGAATACTGAATGAGACTGGTAGACAGAAGAACTGCATTTTATTTCCAACACAGCTACCCTTACTGAGAATTCTGTTTCTGGTCTCAGCACTAAATTTTCAGCCTATTTGGATAAAGCTTGCTGTCTGCAGGGGGAACTGTAGCATGTAAGAGAGAAAGTTAGTATAATTCTTAAGTGAAAAGAAACTAAGTCTTGTAACATAAGCGTTAAGAGTAACATCTTTACTTTCCGGGAATGACAAAGCTATATTGGCTTTAGTTTCACAGCCTAGTGAATTCCTCAGATGGCTTTGGGTAGAATAGGCTAGGAGCACCGAACTGTTTTGATGAGCCCTCTTTTCTCTAGCAGTTTGGAACATCCTGCCCACTAGCTGTAAACATGTAACAACAATCCCTGCATCCTTATCTACCTTGTCGATCCGGGGAAAATTATCATCTCCTAATCATCTCCTCCTAAGGACCTCAGCTGAGGTCATCATGTGCTGCCTGAGCACATCTGACACGTCAGCCCAACACTGCATAGGGTGAGAGGCAGCAGGCAGAGAAGAGAGGAAGCCCCTGCCTGTCAGCTGATTGCTGCATGCCAGGAGCACAACTGGAAAGTTGAGCCCTGGCTTAACTCAGCTTTCCATAAGCTCCAAGTCAATGTAGCACAAAAAGGAAAACTGAGAACTGTTGAAATAGTTTGATACATATCAACAACCAGCAACGCTGCTCACTACAGGGCTGGAAACATTGGGAAATTTGACAAGCTTAGGTTTTAGGAGAGAGATATGCAAGACACTTGACAATGTAAGCACAGGATACAGCTCGGCAAAACACCTGTGACGCCATTACAGATGCTGAACAGACACAAATCCCTGTGATGAGTACTAGTATGTTCCTTGAATGGGATTTCAGACAAACAGTTCGAGACTGAATTGACCACTACATCGGTCATGAGCAGTAAGCCCAGACTTCCTCATTTTTCTCATTTACGCATACCTTTTCCAAAGCTTTGGCTATTCGAGTACCAACTTGTTCTAATGACTGTGGTGAGTACTGGTCTTTGCCAAGATTCTGTAGCACCTGCGGAAGAGGAAGAACAAAGCGCTTAGATGCTGGAACCTGGTAAGAGATGTCCCTCACTTGGTTGCTTTTTTCCCCCAGCCTTTTACAAACACTGTAACCTGTTCCAACCTAAACATCATTGTCTACCCTGAGTTAATACTATCTATATCATTACACAGTGTTCTAACTCCATGGCACTGAATACTAAGAATGGTAGAAGTTTATGTATGCTCAGTTGGACTTTTCTTTCACCAATTCATCTATGAAGAGCTATAAATACAAAGACACTAACAGTGTTTTAGGATTTCCCTCAGGCCAGATCGTAGATGGCTGGGAAAACATTCTGGTAAAATATTGCTTTCAGCTTGCATTGTTCTTACAGTTTTATCCAGGCACTCACTCACGGAAAGTCACTGAGCTAAATGCTCCTTGAATCTGCCATGCTACGGCCATTTTTGTGTGACAGCTTTCCAACTCCGGCATACCTCTTTCAGTTGACTTTCTCCAGTGTAATGCAAGCTGGCCCGGCTAGAGACACCTTGCAGGTGGTCCAAAGTATGCATACTGGCTGGCAGATTCGGGTTACAAAGGGGTTCCATGGCTGGTTCTTGCAGCTGTGTGGCAAAATCAATGTGTTCTGTAATGCTACAAAGGTCATAAAACAAGTTGAATCAGTCAGGAGAAGAAAACAGAAGAGTCATTACAAAGTTCTCTAGCGAGTGTAAACTGCCCAGAACCTGGCAGAATTGCATTTGAGTAGCTCCAGAAGCAAAAGAAACGGGATCTTCCATCTGCACTTGCACTCCTCTTTCAAGTCTATTGATGAAATACCACCTAATGTTTTCAAATTTCTTTGAAATCCTGGCAGTTCTTTCTTACTTTAAAGAACACTGAAATCTTCAGTTTATGCACACTGAAGGCCATATAACTGTCTTGCTTTGCACGAGTAACTTATTTAAGGTTCATATACAAGATACTTACTCAATGTTTTTAGCAGAAACAGCAAGCCATGTGCTGGCTACAGTTGTAAGCTCTACCCTACGGAGTTTCAGGCATTCATCAGGACTTGGCCAGCCAAGGCTACGATAATCACGTCTTTTGCCTTCAGGGAAAAAAAAAAAAAAAAAAAAGAAAACGAAAAGAGAGGAAACTGACTGGAAGCAGAAAGACATTCTACTTCAGTACAATGATTTACAAAATACTTTAGATCAATGGACACATTCCCTATGCTGTACAAGTCACGGTCCTGCAGCCAGATTTCTTTAAGAACATTCCTGAACCTCAACAGACTGAATAGAACTTGTGAGATCCAAAGACAAAACTGGATCCTACGCAAGACAGATTAGGAGGTGGAGTTTAAAACATGTTTCATTACACTTTTTCAAAAGCTACACATTAAGAACATTCGCCACTCTTGTTTACAGGTAATGCCTCTACTTAAATGTCCGTAAAGAAAGTTTACAACTGAGTCATCGTTTATGTTCTACAGCTACAGTAAAAACTAATAAAAGTTGATTGCTCCATCTTCTGACAATCCCAGGTGAAAAATAGTGCTGTTTCTTTGCAGTGAATATTGTTTCAGACAGACAGGGGCTTTTACTGCATTCTTATACTCAAGATAGCAACATTTCTGAAACTATTAAGCAATTACACTTCAGCCCTCCCATTTTGCAGAGGAGTTCACTGAGGCAAGGAAAGGTTAAATAACTTGCTTTACGTTAACAAATAGATCACCAGGAGAAAAGAGAACGAGATCTTCACATTTGAACCAAAGTCTACTGAAGTCTTTCCCCTACATTTGGTGGATACTATAACCAAGTCCTAGGAGCCCAGCTTGTGTAAACTATTATATCCTCTCATATCAGAAACATCTGAACTCTTTGGAACATAAGAAAAATTCATTGTAGCCATAAATTTTCACAGTGGGAAGCCAAGTTTAACAACGTGCCAGCCTATCGCACCAGCTACGTAGGCAGTATTTCAGTATTTATTTCTAGTTACCTGAAATGTTGCCCATTTGGATGCAAATCCTATTTCCCATCCAAAGGATAGTAAAATCCTTCACCATAATTTTGCAAAATAATGATGAAATCTGTAATACCATGCCTTTTGTAAAGTATTCTGATTAAAGGAAAATTAACTTCAAGCAATACTGGGAAACTTCAGAGGGGAAGGATCAGTTCTCATCACCACCACTGTGAGCTACCTGACTGCCAGTTCTTATTTGCATGAACAGCAAAAGATAGCGAGAGGTATGGAAAGATTACACACAGACGGTTCAGTTGTCCGAGAGGCAAACACGGGACAGCTAGCATCATTACCCTGATCTACCAGGAACTCCCCAGGTGACCTCCAATGTGTTACTTAAACTTTTGATGATTTAGTTCTTCTAAAGAGGCTGTCAGTGGACCCTGCCTCACAGGAGTGTTAGGAAGATAACTGCTTTACAATTGAGGGATGCTATGTAATAAAGCCACAAAAGTAGCTCGGGGAGAGAAGATACATCAAGGAAAGGACAGGTGTGTACTCATAAACAATAGCCTGTTTTCATGTAATTCCGCCCCCCCATTTAACTATTCAATTCAGTAACTTACATTTGTCAGATGTTGAAAAAGGAGCTTGTTAAAGATTTAACGTAAAAGCCTTGAAAACGTGGTATCACTTTCTAGGTCATCAACTTGTCAATGACTAAAATGTATTGGAGAACCCATCTTTGCTTACACACCAGCCCTATGACATAAAGATTTTACCTCCATTGAAATCAAGGTAAGACAAAAAGAATGGGGGTCAATTACTTTGGTTCTTTTCCTTGGCATTATTAGGTTCCAGCAGCTCTAAACTGCATCCCAAGCAATCATGTGCTGATGATTTCTGTCCACCTGAACACGCCAGTGGAACTAGCTTGCACCACAATAACAGACCACTCTCCAATTCTGTTACTCAAGTAGCAAAAACCCCACCTCTCTCTCCAAACCACCTCATCTATGTTGGTGCTAAACTCTACTCTTCGGTAACTCCAGGCTTCTGGAAGACAGTCTCTACGTTTTCTCTTATAGTATCACCAAACCAATTACAGAAGAACACTTAATTTTTTTAAATTTTATTTTTATTAGACCAAGTTTTCTGCCTTTTGTTTTTGGAGTTGTGTGTCTTAAGTTTAGTCAGTAAGCAATTCAAGCTCTCATCTGGTGTTTGTCCCTGAAGGGGTGTCTCTCATCTAATTAAAACTGAATGGGCAGAGAAGTTAGTTTAAGAAAAAGATCATTAAACTCCCCCCCTCTCTTTTACTACTTCTACTCAAAATAGCTACCTCTAATTCTCCACTCTTACCACCTCATCCCCAGAAGTTCTGGGAATTAACTAGAAAGTCTTCATTCAGCAGATAAAGTTATGCTGCACTCTTCATGAAGAAGGTGCAGATCGAAAAGACTTCTAATTTTTCCATGTACTCATCTAGAAGTCGTATTTCACTACATTACCTTTGTGACGCATATTCCTAGTAATAAATCAGTGTAATATAAAAGCTGCCAAGGAAATAAACCAGAGTAATATAAAAGCTGCAAATTACTTGCTTTCTCTAGAAGCAGCAGGTTACCTATTGGTCCAGGAGAAGGTATCTTTGGTCCACTGATCTCCAGGGCTGTTTGGTAAAAGTTTTCATTTTCTCCACTAGTCACTTCTTCCCCGTTTCTCCCAGCTGGCTCCTGGAGATCCAAGCTTTCAGCTTTTGGCTTCTTTAAACGTTTGACCTGAAAAGTGATCTACCAAAAGAACAGTATTGGCAAGGTTAGCAGTAAGAAAGACCATGAATGTTATCAGCTCCAATACACTACTTGTTTTAGCCCAAAGATTCAGTTTCAAAGATGGTACAGATGAGATCTTTCTCTCTCCCTCCCTTCCCACCTCAACCCATTCTCTGAGCCTGCTCACTTTCAACTGCATCACACCATACAAACAGAGTATACAACTTCCATCTCCAACACAGGAGAAAAGTAATTTAACTGCCAGAGAACTAGCATTTTTCATTATTTATTTTGTTAGTAACATGATGACAACAGGTACTTCATTGTTTTCATGCTAACGGGAACTTTTGGTTAGAAACTTTTCGCCTTTGTAACTGTGAGCAAGAAGTTTGAAGGCACCCAGCATCATTCAACACCTAAGCTGTTGCTGCTGATAATCAAGATTTATGATCATAGAATCGTTTAGGTTGAAAAAGACCTTTTAAGATCATCGAGTCCAACCGTAAACGAAACACTGCCAAGTCCACCACTAAACCATGTCCCTAAGTGCCACGTCTACCTCCAGGGATGGTGACTCAACCACTTCCCTGGGCAACCTGTTCCAATGCTTGATAACCCTTTCGGTGAATAAATTTTTCCAAACATCCAATCTAAACCTCCCCTGGCACAACTTGAGGCCGTTTCCTCTCATCCAACCACTCGTTACTTGAGAGAAGAGACCAAAACCCAGGTCGCTACACCCTCCTTTCACGCAGATATAGACAGCAGTAAGGTCTCCCCTCAGCCTCCTTTGCTCCAGACTAAATGATGTCACTTTTAGGGACGCAGAGGTCTTTTCCTTAGAAGACTGATTAAAACTCCTTGTTCTTTTCACACGCACCACAAACCAGCTCTTTTAGGTCCATAGGGGAAGTTCCTATATATATTCCAGTGTTAAACCCCCTGAACTGTCCTCATCTTTCCCTCCTCCACAACAGTAAGTTGGTACAAGACTTAAGTAAACTCATCCAAACTTACCCATTCAGCTTCATCATCATCACCACAGTCCCCAAAACAGGAGCTAGCCAGTCCATCCTGAGATCCCTTCTTTAGGACCCGGATTCCCTGCAAGTCCATCCGACGGCCTTTTACCTCCAGCGCCCCTTCAAAAGCTTCTTGAGGCCAAGAGTTTTCAAACTCATCCACCAAAGCCAGCATCTCTTCAGACATCTGATCATCTTCTAACCCCTCCATTCCTTCTGAACCATTACTTTCTGCAGTGACTGCGTCTAAGAGGGAATACCATAAAAACTTCAAAAATTCTCTTCCTGCTGCTTCCACAAAGCATGTAAAAAGGATCTTTCTTCTGTGACCTGACTTTTCCACTTGCACAAACCAAATATCACTGACTACGCACTGCATGCTGCAAACAGAGGGGGGGGACTGAAGAATGCAGACTTCTGCACTGCAAAGAAGCATCAACTGTTGCTTCAAAAATCAACACCTCTAGACCACTTTCATCAGTTTCCTTTCCAAACCAGAATTCTGCCTGTTTGAGTGAATTAACAGGTGGTGTCTTCTCTACATATGTGCATTAAACACTGAATAAAGTGCTCTGTACCTTAACCATAGACACTGTTCTTCTTCCCTTCTGTCTGGCACAGCTGATACAGAATCCACTGAGGTACAACCAACGTGTTTGTACAGCCTTGCAAGAAACTACATCCTTTAGCTTGGAAAGCATCTAAACCTCAATCTCACTTTTTGATTTAATGCATTTTGACGTTAGACTTGGAGAAGAAGAACAGTGAACAGAAGGAAACCAGCTTTAAGGGTTACTTGTCATTTTACAGACAGAGGGGGGAGGAAACGTACTTTCTTGGAGAAGACAGCTCTTCTGAAAAAGCTAGAAACTGATTCATTTGCCAGCACTGATTTCATAAGGCTGACTTACTTTCCAGTCTCAAGAAGGAGGGATCCCTTGTTGAACTCTGAGTAAGGACTTCTGGATCTTCTCTACCTCCCTCAGAGTGTCCTTCTGCTACTGCTGTAACTGACTCATGTTGGTCATCAAAGTATTTCTCCTTGTCATGGCTCCCATCTGGATTTTTCTCATGACAGTGGCCTGAAAGAGAAAAGTTTACTGATACATCTTGTAAGACTGCTGCTCCTGGATACAAGCACAGAAGCTGCAGTGAGGAAGCTACAGTCTTCTAGTTTTCTACATATGATTTAACAGAGTAAGTCTACAAGATATCAAAGACTTCATTCAGTGGTTAAAAAGCTGATCCGCCTCTTGACAAGGCACATCACCTAAAACAGTTACAGGAAACAATGCTATTAGGTATACACTGTGAACTACTAAGGAAAGAAAAAGCAGGTCTCTTTTGAGGGAAGGTTGCACAGTTGGTAGAAATTACTGTGCGCTGATAGCCACTCCAATGAGCATTCCCAAGATATATTTTTAGTGACACTGCACTATATGTGGGAGTTGCCTGTTGTATGAACTTCACTTAGACACCATAATGCTCACCGTGCTTACATGCAAGTGAAAAAGGGCCAAGGTTGACTGATACAAGATTGCCAGGCTCTGACCTTCTGTGCCAGCAATAGACAGCACGTAGGTAAGACGAGCTCATTAAATAGACAAAAGCTATCAGTATTAGGCTGCCAAAAATCAGAAGTTTATTCAGCTGACAATTTAACATCTCTGATTCTGTGGTCAGGTTACAGGCTCAGATTCCACCAAATACAAAGATCTAGGAATAACATTAGAAAAATCCAAACAAAGAGCCAGTAATGAGCAGACAAAAAAGAAAAAAAAAAAAAAAGAAAAAAGCCCAAACTTACAACACTAGCCTTTGAGCATCCTTCAGTGAGACAGTTAAGCTTTCAGAGAAGTAGCCACCTACAACTTTATAGCAATATTTTTGATCTCAAAATAAATTTTCATTAAAGATCTCAGATTTTCTAACAATAATTACTTGCCAGTCTTCCAGGGCAAGAAATATTTAGAGACCTACC
>JANZLQ010000032.1:23235272-23262792 GCA_026212715.1 Elanus axillaris
TCCTCAGTTACACCCCCCCCCCCCCGCAGTCAGTCTTGCTCTCTCTGAACCCAACAGTATTACTTCTAGTTTCAACAAGACATGACTAGGCTTTGTAACAGTAATGCGAGTGTACCTCCAGTACCTTTTACAGTTTTAACATATTGGATAAATCACCAAAAAAAAAAAGGTATCTACCACCTACATACCATCATAACTACTATTCTGGAATAATGAGGGTCAGACTGTACCAAGTTCCCCCTCTAGTCAAGTATTTTAAGTTAAGTATCAATGTGGGTACTAGCAAAGAATGGCGAGTGTAGTGTCCAAAATGTAGACTAACCTTTTGGTGTGTTTTCTGTCTACACAGAAACACTGGCCATTTTTAAACCCTCCTTTGCAAAACTAGAAGTTACAGGACAAACCCAAACATTTTCAAAGGACAGAACATACTGCTAACTGAAAAGTAAAAGCTAAGTAGAGAGAACAAATAATGAAAAGCAATATCAAGTATTTTAAAAGTCTATTTTTGTAAATTCCTATCTCTTCTCTAAATTCCTCCCTTAGATGAGCAGTCAGTGGCCCTTCTCCAAAGATGATGAGAAGCATGCTCAAAATTGAGTAGTCAGAAGAATGCGCTACATAACAAGCTTTGGTTTAGTGCACATCAAACAAGAGGATGATGTTTTATGTGGTCAAAATTTAGATTCAAGCACACAAAATGAAGCATACAAAAGTTCTTTCTTTTTTATTATTTATTCCAACAAGTTTTCAATTAAGAGGATTATACAGTAAGACAACTGTTCTCACTCATAGGGAAATAGTTTAAAAATCTGATTTGTAGCCAAAAGATGCCTCTAAATTGGCTTAGCTACAGATGTAAAGATTAGCTATTTGTCTCATTACAGCAGTTCTGATTAAACCTTTCAAAACATACAATGCCAACATTTCTTGTTCATATTGAGAAATACCTCACCAATGCGTAACAGACCAGCTCCTGATGAACAGACACAAATTCTCCTTATGAAATACAAAGAAATGATAAATAAACATGGACAAAAATATAAAGAGGAAGACAAACCTCTTTAAATTAGAGCACAATGCAGTTTAGTAAGGGACATGTATGCAAAACACCTTGAAGAATTCAGTAGGCTACTTTGTAACAGAGTAGAAAATGTCGACCCCTCTCCCCAACACCTCTTCCACAGTTAAAAACAGGAGGAGAAAAATCAAGGAGGTCGACTACCTAAAGCCTTCACTCTCTTCCTTCTTCAACACCCACTAAGATAGGAGCTTTTTTTTTTTATTTTAATTTTTTTTTTAAATGATGCACATCTAGAAGCAATAACTTGCTCTATGATGCTTGGGAATAGGGTCCCAAACGTAGAAATATCTAAACATCTAAATTTAAACTCCCCAATCCTGTCAGTGGATAAAAGAGACTAGAAAACTTCTCTTTCAGGGGACCCTGGCCCTACATGTATAATAGGAACGTAAGTAGCACTCCAGTCTGAATTTCACCCTGTGCCTCAAGAATAGCTTGATTTTTTTATTTGTTTTGGGCAAAGAGGGAAAGAAAGCAAGAGAAACAAGGACACGTAAGATCCAAAGACAAAGGCTTGTCCTCAGTGACTTCTCCTGTGTGCCAGTTTTTTTTTTTCCGTGTCAGATAAGAAAATAGTTACTTATTAATTCCTTGACTATAAACACTCACCCCCAGCAGATCACAGTATCATGTATGCTATGAATATTGAATGCCTAATATTTAGCTCCCTGCACACAACACACTTCTGAAGTCTGTTTCTGATTAAGCCATGGAAATTCTTAGTTTAAGGATAACTAGCATAAGCAAAGGCAACAGCGGCCTGCACTTGTTTTGCTCTGTTTCTAATCTTTCCTCCATCATAAGCCACATACCTCTTCTTATGCTAAACATTAATATTGTGTTAGATCCTGTTAGCTCCTATGGTACCTACGAACTCAAGTTTAAAAGGGACTTGAAGGACTCAAGTAACCCACTCATAAGAAATGGCACCATGTAGTTGAACTCTACAACAGTTCACTAACCCCGTTACCGCTGGCTTTCCACTTCTCTCAATGTATGGGGTTGACACTATAAAGCCAAGTAATGGCCTTATGTGTGTGTTTTTTGACTACTAATCTGTCTGTAAGGTTTGCACCATATATTGGATTTTAAATGGGGGGGAGATACGATTTCATAGTTTTTATTTTAAGAAAATATTTTTGATGGGCTGTATTTATCTGTGTATCTCTTCACCAGGTTATACTGCTCAACAAGAGCAGATTATTAGTCACACTTGATCCGTGGCAGTTTGTTATACGGTTGTTTGGGATAGATATCCCTGCCATCTTCCTCCTAACTGGAGATCAAAGCAGAAACACTGACACACTCAAACAGCAAACCAAGGTGTTAACTGGTCAGGTAGGCATGCCCCTCCTTAACCTAAGACAGCTTTTAAGTGCTTAGCAGTTTGTCTGACAGGCCACATCTTACACAGTTCCATGAAGAAGTAGAGTTGTTGCTGTAAATAAGATTAAAAAAAAAAAAATCAAACCTGGTTTTGAGGGAGTGATGAACAAGAACTGGATTAGCCTTTCTTGAGTCCAGGTAAAGAATATCTGCAGAAGTATCCAACCACCCTAGTTTAGGGTTCAACAGGAAAATACTCTCCTCACACTGCCAGAATAGTACAAAGCTATAGAACAGTGCCTGCAGAGAGACTAGGAATTTTTGGAAGCATGTCCCTTCTCCCCAAAACTGCTGCATTCAAGAAGCATCAATCTTTTCCTCTAGGGAAGCTTTGAATTGTCCTAGTTTCAGTCACTAGTAGCCAGAACAGATGACAGATTTAAAGCTTTGAGGACAGTCAGAGCACAACACAAACTCGCATGAACCAGGCAACTAACCTTAAAAGGAAAAAACAAATCAATAAAATAGACAGATCAGGGGTAGTTAAGTGCCTGGAACTCCATGGCTCAGCATGGAGTGCTCATTTTAATCTGAGCACATGGCACTGCATGCTGCTTTGAGACAATCTCAACATGACTCATTACAGGCTGAGGCTACACATCACCACTTCACAAGTTCTCAGATTTAAGCCAAGAGAATACAGCCTTCAAGGTCTTGGCAAGCTGTTAATGACACTAAACTATGCATTGTGAGTTCTCTCATACGTGGGGACCACATGTTCTTTCTCTTCCAAACATGCTTTAACCAACTCACTAATTCAGCCTGTACAGCTTTACTATGAAGTTATTCGTGCAACTACATCTTCCTGGAGATGTAGCTGGGGAATTACTATTCCTCCTAAAAAGGCTGTTGAACATACACAGTTGTTGGACCTTTTTAAAAAGGTCCAGCTCTAGGCAGTGCACACTATTCAGGTTCAATAAGAATTTTTAGCAGCTACGTGCAAGAAACCACCATTGGCAAAAGCAGCCTCCTAAAAAGAGATGAAGACACAGACAGTAGCAAACATGTCTCATTTTCTCTACATTCCTATCACAAAAAAGCACCAAAAACATTACTGAGAAATGTTAATATGTCTGATAACTGAAGGTATCAGGTTTTGAAAAATTTAGTTGGAAAGAGAACCTTTTCCCTTCCACTCTAACCCCTGACGATCCTCCTCCTACTACATGAGCATGTAGTTATGTTGAAGTAACTGAAGGATGCAGGTAACATTTCATGAAGAGTCATTTGCACTATAAAGGCAGATAAAACTGGGAAATGTCATATTATATTGAGTTTAATACTGTACTGCTTTTCCTTCCTACATTAAGAGTTTTGCATCGGTAAACTCACTGAACTCTTCTACAATTCTAAACTCCCTTCCACTGTGCTGTCTCTATTTCCTCAGTTACTTGTGCAGCTGAGGCCGTGACTTTTTTCTCCCTCCTCTGCTAGCCCGTGGCCTTCTGATTCTGGGAAAAGACAGAATGCATACAGAACACTAAATATTGCAGGCATACCACTCTTAACAGAGCATGATGCAAAGTGAGACTGATGACTGTTGGGAGAAGTTGTAGGTACACTGTCATGCTCTAAATAAGCAGAGTTAAGTATGTAAGCTAGCAAGACAGACTTTGCAGGATGTAAAGAAATCACCTAATGTTAGCATAAAAAGAAGCTGCAGACCAAATTCACCCATTAGCATGTTTAACAAATGCAAAAGCAGGAGCTTGGAAGCAATGGGCATGAGCAGCGGGTGCACAGCCTTTGGATGTTAGTGTAGCTAAAAATGCCATGTTTAACATAGTACCACGTTCTTTGATTTTTAAATTTAAGAATCTCAATCTATACATCTCTGCATAGTTTTGAGAAGAAAAATACATGGAGCTTGGAAAGGAGAGACACGCTTCAAAGTGAGCTTGGTGTGGCACTATCAGGGCAAGGTACTTCACTTTCCACTTCCTTTGGCCACTCAAGAGATGAGACAAAGGCTTTTCAGGGAAAGATCCGATTTACACAGCAGGCACCAAATCAAATAGTAAAAATATCAAAAAGCCTCTGTCTGGTCAACTATCTTCCAGATCACAGCACAGAAATTCTAGAAATGCCATGATTATTGCAGCAAAGGTAAATGCTAGGAACTGCCTCTTTCCTCGCTGGGCTAGTAGTGCAGAAACAGTAGCACAAAACTAAAAGAATAATTGGGTCACGTTATTCCCACAGAGCACATTCTCACTTGAGATTTCTCCAGGATCTCCCGGTCAGAGGCACAGCTGACATTTCCTGACACCCCCACTCCCTAGGGATGTCTGCCTCCAACAGGACAAAAAGGAGTCCTCACTCTCCGTATCTCCCACCTGCCTGCATTCAGTAGGAAGTTTTCATTCTACACAAGTACAATTTAACCTCCTCTTACTCCTTGAGCACTGCAGAGCCCAAATACAGTGACTTAGATTCCACTTGTGCAGCACCAACAGATCTCTCAGGTGGACTGACGCTGTACGATCTCTTTTGCCAGAGATGCTCTGGAGAGAAAGAATCCAGCTTGATTTTCAGATCCCAGCTGGAACTTGCAGGGTGAACAACAGGCGCTGCAGGTACACGCAGGTCCGTGTAGCGGGTAGAAATAAGCAACTGAGTGTTTAACTTCAAATGATAACATCGATTTTAGAAATGCTACTGTTCCCAGACAGAACCCACTTTCTCTATGCTACTATTGAACAACAATGCAAACGTTTGCCATGATGTGTTTGAGAGCTCTGACAAGCTGTTTGCACGCTTTATAGAATTCTGCTTGTTTAAAAACCCTAGCGTGGCTGACTATTCTGCTTATACAGACGAACTTTCCCATAAGGCAATGAAGAGAGAGTAAAAGCAACAGAGAAATGAATGGTCACAGATCCCTTCCCTTTCATTAATGTGATCAGATAAATACGAATACTAACGTTTGTGGTATGGTAGTCTAAATGAGGCTTGGGAGCACTCAAGGATTCTGCCTTTACATGATACACAAGTCGAAGAAAGAAAAAGCAGAATTTTAAACAGATGGTAGTATTCAGTTCAGGACGCCATACAATTGGTATGGAGTCTGGCCTTTTGCTTCAACTAAACCAAGATTAAATTCTGCGCTGAGTTCAACACCCTTCTTGCCAAGAGTAAATATCCCCTCTTTACACCTATTAACCTTGTAAGTGATGAGCATTCTTTGGAGGAACAAGACAGAGCAGCTTGAGGAGGAAACTAAAATGCTGTTATGATAAAAATGTCTAAAAGGACCTCATGCTATAGCAAATGGAAACAAAATATAGCAGACCCTTGCTGGGACTATCAAGTCAGTCATAGCTTGTAGGGGATCAACGAGTGAAAGGTGCATTTAAAAATGCAAAGTATTTCACATCTTTATGTTTTAACGCACTATTGCAAAGAAAATGTATGTCATGCTTTTGCTTGGTGTTTGTGTATCGGAAATCGCTATAGGGAACTCAAAGTGATTGCAGCTGTCAAGTTAGAGTCAGAGGCTTAAACTGTGATGTTGATTTAAGCAAGTTATTTAATCTGACCATAAGCTTACTATTAAGAGTTTCAAGCAGAGATTCTCCATTCAGGTCAACCTCTCCTCTTCAGGTCAATTTGCTTAAAGGTCTAAGCTTATTAACTTTGTAAGAAGGTAAGCACTGGGGGACAAAGGAAAAGCCATACACTTCAAAGATCAAATACCTTTTGCCCATGTTTTATTTTAAGAGGAATTAGATGAAATAAAACATGATTTTTGATTTCATGTGGTATATAGTATTTGTACCACAAGAGGGTGCTAAAACCACACTTAAAGTGGATCATTGAGCTATTGCGGTGTACATTACACAACTAACTCATAAGGTAAGGAGGTACGCACTGCTTTCACAAACATACATACTCACTACATAAAACCATTCAGGTATCTTGATGGCATGCACATGTATACATAATGTACTCGCACTGCCTCTACTTCCAACAGAGCAGCATAAAGCTTTTTTGTAAAACCACTAGCCTGCCAAGTAATGAAAGACAGTAAGACTGAAGAAATTTGAAGCTTGAAACAAGTTGTGCTCGATGTTTTGGATACCATCAGCCTATCAATAAAGTTTAAGATTTTGACTTTTGATCTTGTCTAAGAATGTGAAGTGCACGAGCTCATACAAATTGGAACTGTCAGTCAGAGGTAGATGCTTACAGTCTGATACAAGTATTTTGAGTACAAATGACTTCTGCTTGTCCAAGCAGCAACTCTGTTACACACAAATAAGGAAAAGTCCTACGCAGCAGCAACTAACAAATCAGCACGTTTCAATGGCCAGCTGACCATCACACTAAAAATACGCTCCTAGTGTACTGTAACCTTTTTAATAAGGCTTGACAACATCTGCATGTTCCCATCAGCCAATGAAGTGCCCACAAGAACAATCCCTTGGGTGTTAGTTGGATATTCCTCTACAGGCCTTATCACATGATAAAAGCTACTTGCAATTTTTTAAGCTGTAAGAGTCTACAAAACAAGTCCTGGCAATGCACCATTTCAATAACAGACAAAAATAATACTGGCTTTCTCTGCTAGCTTTATGAACAGCACAAAGCCAAACTATCTCATTTCTGCAGCTCTAAGACTTGACCATGTTTTTCACATTAAGTTTTTTACACTTGTTATGCAAGTCGCTTGGTCCTGTTATTTGCGTGTCAGATATGGCTCCTTAGGTATCTGTCAAGCAACATAAAGTTTCTGCAACTGAACATGCTTCAGGACTGGACTTGCCAGTAACATAACAGTTGATAGTTCAGCAGAAACACCCTTAACCCTGCCAAGTCACCTCTAGAAGGACCACCACAGGATAATGCTGTAACAACGAAGTCTTCTGACCATTTTCTCAGTTATTTGGGAATAAGGCAGTATGTGGGCTGTTGGTCCAAGTAGTGGAGGCATATGTAGCACTGCAGCACTGCTGCTGTACAGTATCCATATTGGTGGCAACTGACTGAACTCCTCTGTTGCCTAACATACATGTCATGGGTGATACAGTTGTTCTGAATTTTGGACACTTCACACACCTCCTCCAGAAGACAAAAACCCACCAAAATCCCTTGCAGATTTAGAAATCTTTTAACAAGGAAAACAAACGTTTATATAAACTTCAATATAGGAAGCAGAAATTAAATAGAAAAGTGTTGGTCTGAGTTTTTTGATTCCTCCTCTCACGCGTATGAAGTGAATTGTGTTTGAAATAGAAATTTATATCTAGAACAGAGGTAAGTTAGAAAAAAAAATAGTACCAGGCAGCAGTACAGACAAGAGCATATAAGCAAGCATCCAACAAATCAGCATTAGTGTATCACACTTCCAAAGTCCTGTGCTAACAGCAAACATCCCAACATGCTTGACAAAATTCCTATTCCACGTGTTTGAAATATACACCAGGCACATACTGTAATCAAAAATCAGATTATAAATTCAGATTTTTGATCCTATATTCCATCGCACGCTAGCATATAACTCCCACTGACCATTTGCTGGATTCTGCCGACGGCTTACGGCAGCAGAGCAAGGAACTCCGTGTCTCACTAGTCAGTTCAGTTCTCGTGAACAGAGGCTTTTGACAGGTGAAGCAAAACCACAGCTATCAATCACATGGGCCTACAACCCAAAGCACAGGCAGCCCTACTGCTATTACTTTCAGAAATACTGAATGAATGCTTATCAAAACAAGGTATTAAACCAGGGACAACATTTGACATTCCAATTTCTTGGTAAATTTTTCAGCATAACATACCCATCTCAAAGGATATAAATAGTTACGACATGCCATCAAGTGCATAATAAAAAGAGGACAAACTAAATTCAGTATCAGATGTCCCCAAGCAGCAACACATGATCTGAAAGGCTGTGAAAATCTCCTGAAGTAACAATCCAGTGCTACTGGGAGTGTCAAGCATACATTTCATCCTTGTACTTACAAACGGGCTGCATTAGCTCTATACCTAAAGTCCCATTCAGACAGGTGTGTGAAAGTAGTGTTCAGTTTGCATCTTGCCATCAAAACGTGCCTTCCAGTCTGTCATGGAGCCAAACAAGAGCAGATTATGTTGCTTTATGAATCTTGTAAGTCTACATCATATTAACATTTTAACAAATGCTGTAAGTGCAACAGGTAAAGTTAAATATTAGCATCTAAATACAGCTTGTGTTTTTTAGGTTCTACGTAGTGTTGAATAATTGTATATACTACTGCATTATGTATCTAACGTCAAAATTCAAACTTACAATCTCTTTTCAATTGTTTTCTTTGGACTGAAGGATGAACAGAAGACTCCCAAAATGTCAGGATACTGTTAAATACGAAGTGTGATTTCTGGGTAGGCATTCTTGAAATAATTCTGGTTTTGGAGACTTAACCACACTTCGATACAGCCTGTCAAGGTTCCTCTCCAGTCAGTTGAAGTTTACAGTGGGGAAAAAAAACATTTCCCCAAACCGCATGAAAATCAGACAGGCAAAGCTACCTTTCCATATCTGAATTGAGTTTTGACTTAAACCACAAATCATCCTCAAGGTTGACTTAACCAGCATGTTTATTTTACATTCTGCACAAGAATGTACAAAGAACATTTACACTATTTGTCAGGTTCATACTTTCAGGTTTCTTGCACTCAGACAAAAGACGACCTAAAGGATATTATAAATAAAAATGAAAAAGAAAGAAATGTTAAGACAGGAAGAGTCCCAGAAAAAGGCAAAAATACAAATATAGAGTAAAATACTTAAATACTGGAATACTGAAATTTAATGAGCAAATTAACTTGCCAAGGCATATTCAGCTCTCTTGATTTAGCAGCTTCACAGATTCCTTAACAAACAACACCAACCCCAGCATACCAGATGAATATATTCACGCTCACTTTGTTAACCTGTGGCCAAGCTAGCAAAAAAGGAAAGCACTTTTCTCATAAGCACTTTTGGTATGGGTTTCTCCTCCCGTTCCAGAAACACAAACTTCCTAAATTGCATATGCAGTAACAGTTGACCTCAAAATGAACATCCTGGATCAGGAATCAATGCAAACAGCAGCCAAGAACCAGCCAAACTATAGGACTATGATTTTAAGTATTACAACAAGTTTAAGGAAGAAAAGCATAGAAAAGAAAACAAAGATGTAAAAGATCACTTTGGGGCTTACATACAGCAGTTGCCCATTGCTATCTTAGTTCTGGGATTATACTTCTGAATTACTTTCTGCTTAACTTCAAAACAGAGTGGCTATTATTAACGTTTGACTGCAACCTTTTGAGTTACAGCCATTTTTGAAGATCTTAATAAAAAGTAAACAAGCATTGTATTTTGTTTTCCAGAAGAGTGAAAGTGTCTCTTGTGATGAAATGTGCAAGTTCCACTACTGCTTACGGTATCTGTCGGGATTTTTAAGAGAAGGGTGACCTGATGTTAAGAGATTCAACGAAAGGTACCAGTGTAAGAGCTGACACTATGGAAGTCAGTAAGAGACCCATCAGCTAGGCCACAATACCACTTACTATACTACATTTAGCTAAACAGCATTAATTTCTCTGCACAACTGACGTGCTGTCAATCAGAGCAAAAATGCATAAGGCCATAAAAGATAGTATTATTTTAACGGCATACTGGAATTTCAGTCCTGGAGTTTCACCTACAATGGCATCATCCATATTTTACCAGGAGATATGCTGGCCTCTGGTCTATGTTTAGACAGTGTAATTCTCGATGCTAAATCAGAGGAGGTTTCTCCATGTCTTTCCACTGGAGAGGGAATTAAAAAAAAAATTATTTCAGAGGAAGTCCTAGCAATACTAAAAATCAAAAGCATTTATCTCATGTGAGGTTTAAATTTAAAAACAAGGGAAAGATTAGATGGAAAGATACCTTAGTAACAATTTGAGAGAGAAGGGATTACAAAATATATTCATAAATGTTCTTCAAGATTGCTCATGAGCAGCATATCAGCCATACGCAAGTACAGACAAAATACTTCAATTATTCAGTGGGATTCAGTGAAATGAAAGAATCCATCTCCCAAAGCTATTATTGTTTGGTGTTTTTTGGGTTTTTTTTATACAAGTAGTCACTAAGGACAATAAAGCAGTCTATCTCAAATATTTTAAAATATTTTGGGAGGAGAGATTGGGTTCAAAGTCATTCTTCTTACGTATTTTTGGAGCGTTAAGAGCAGTGACCACAGACCCCATATAAACAAAATAACGTTGACACAATATAGTCTATTCTGTAAAGACTGAATAATAGAAAATGACCTCAAAAGTACTGAACACACTGAAAGGATGTGAATTAAAACTAAACTGCTCTTTGTCAAATTCTTCAGCTTTAAGAAAACATATTCATCTGTCTGTAAAATTTGAAGGGATGTACAAAGGGGCTGTTGAGTAGCCTAGCCGCAGTAGTTGTGAACTTCCATAAATACTAAATCCAACATTCCTCATTTGCCAGTAAAAGATATCAGTGAGGCTATTAAGGTATTACTAGACTCACTCAGGAAGTAATCTACACTCAGTGGCAGCACTCTAGGTGTTTAATAAGTCATCTTCAAGCACTTCTTAACTGACTGTGACTTTTCCATTAAAAGCAGTGCCTCAACCTTGGTCCTTAAAGGGAGAAAGGACTATAAAGCAAAAGGGAGGATCCTTGGAAAAAAAGTAGAGTAATCACGAATTTCAGGTGCAACACCTAAGGCAAAGAGACCCTATTTCACTTGTGGTCCACCTTTCAGCAGCTGCTTACCACTGCATACAGAAGAGGTGATGTTGTACAGAAAAGGATAAAACTGCAAACAGCGGATCATCTTCAGGCTGCTTTCACACTCCAAGCACTTGGTCGTCAAATCCAGCGCATGTCTGAAGGCCTGCAGGGCTCCACTAATGTTGTTCAGAGCCAGATATGCATTTCCTAGGCTCAAAAATGTCAAGGGCTGCAAAGAGAAAAGCAACGTACCCCAGCATAAGTATGTTCAGTATGTAAAACTAACGCTAACTAGGAAAAACCCCTGTCAATCCACACCCTCCCAAATTTGGCTGCAAAGAAATTAGAAAACTTCTTAAATAGGGACTGCCTATTCTGAGAATGGAGAACTAACAGCTTGATGCATTGGTGCTAAATGAAAGCTGTTTTGACATAAGGTTGTGTTCAGGATTCCATCTTCCTACGATGAAAAACAGCTATTAAATACACACAAGCTGAAATGAAGCATTAA
Organism: Elanus axillaris; assembly: GCA_026212715.1. Classification (NCBI taxonomy): domain Eukaryota; kingdom Metazoa; phylum Chordata; class Aves; order Accipitriformes; family Accipitridae; genus Elanus; species Elanus axillaris. The sequence continues at coordinate 23,246,985 of JANZLQ010000032.1, forward strand.
ATACTTAGAACCCATCATAAACATAATGCTTACTGCACAGAGTAGCGAAGAACTAAATTGAAATGCTTGAAGACATTTTAGAATAATTAGAAGTCAGCAAACCCACAAAAATATTACCAACATTCTAGCAGGACAGATGCACTTCACTTGTCAAGAGTGTTCAGGATTTACTTGAGCAGAACTAGGTTACTGAAAACACCAGTGTCACGTTAGCTTAGGGGTATACAATTATGTTTACTTTCAATTCTTTATAAAACCTAGTATTTTTGTCCACTGCTTTTGGCTAGTCTCCCTAAAATACTTTTTTTTTTTTTAAAGTACAAATTATAAACACCTTTTTCACTGGGTAGAATTTAACTATCACTTCAATACAGGCACATAGCAAAGCATTACATTTTGTTTGTTGACTGAAAAGTCTTTCACTTACATGAAGTAATTTGCTGCAATTAATGGTATAATAATGACTATAATACTGTAATTTAGCAGTCATTTTTTCCACTGAATTAATTTTACATTCATTATCTGAAAACGTGGAGACTGATCAGTAGCTTAAGATTTTTCAAACACATCTTAGCTTGTATTATTAAACACCATTCAGAAAAAAGTGCAAGCTGAGCAACAGGATTTTTTTTTTAAAGCTTTTGCTAATACAGCACAGCCTTCACTCCCTGTAGTTGTAATTCATTTCAATTTGTATTTACTTCCCATTATATTCCAGGAAAAACTACTCAAGTACAAATTCTCCTGCCAGATTTTTTGATACAATAGGTATTAAAGGACTGAAAATGCTTGAAAAAAACCAGCAGCAGGCATTACTGTAACAAGGTAGGACTCACCAATATTTTTGAAGAAAAGCCCTACTCACACAGCACGGTCCTAAGGATCCCTAGTCTCCGGCCCTCCAAGGCTGTGCTTTCAAGTGTTCTTCTTAAGGCAAATCATTCAAGCATAGTTCTTTCTACAGTTCCTTTTTGCACTCTTACCTGCCACCCAAATGGACTAGATTCCTTTCCAACAATTGCAAAATTGTTCCTGAATGCTATATTGAAAAAGCTTATTCTGTTTTTAGCTTTTTTATGTGCTAGATGACTGGTGGCCTGGCAGGTTTAAGCTCTCTGTTTATCTGATTAGAGGTAGAAGCACAGGAACAAAGTCACTTGAACTTCTTACTGAAGCATCTCAAATGCAAGACAAAAATTACTTGCTAAAGAAAAGGGGTCACACACCACCCCCATGCCCCCCCCCCCCTCCTTTTTACAATTGTTCTGGCCAGTCCAGTAGTTTAAACAGTTTATACAGAGACTCTCTATGTGACATAGATGACAACCTACAAAATGTTTATAATGTTACCCTTCAGAAACACAAAGACTTGTTGTGAATGTATGGTTGGAAATAAAGTCACCAAACAACTAGAACGTAGCTTTTCGTCTAGGTATATAGATGCAGTCTAGGGACAAATTAAACAGTACAGATAACAAGTCAAGTGGCACTGAAAGAAGTCTATACAGCCAAAGATTTTGGTGACATATGTGCTACTTTAAGAGTTTTAAAAATCAAGATATAATGCTGACAGCATTACAGATCTCTGTTTTAGAGGAAAATGTTGCCAAAGCACCAGGAGTAGATTCCTTGGAGCCACTGCTGACAAAACAGGCTTTGGGAGGCAAAAAAGTCTGTCCTCTATTTTAGAAGAACTTCTGCTCTAGACGTTTATATTCTCAGCCACCAGCATCACTCCCAGTGCGATCAAAAATTTAAATGAAAATGAACCTCTGCTGCAAATCACAAGCTAGAAGTTGAACTGCATGCACAGGTAAGTAAGTACGAGTAAGTAACATGTCTTTAGAAAATAATGAAGGAAAAGATGTTCACCGCTGAGCAAAACCAAACCCCACCATCTTACCTCAGAGGCATTGATGGCCAAAGCCTTCAGCAGGAGCCTGCTGGCATCCAAATGAAGACCATAATGAATCAAGAGGTTAGCAAGATTGACCAGAGGGATGTCCTGATACTCATGTGGAGCCAAATTAAATGCTTTTTGCAAACAGGTGATAGCAAAGGTGCTATTTCCAACTGCACGCCAGTATAATCCAGCTTCATTAAGCACAAGCCATAGGGGATCTTCTGGCTATAGGAGAGTCAGGGAAAAGGATGAAAACATCCACAGAGAAGCATCTCAGGAAGACAGAATTGCCTGCTCTTTGATAAGAAACAAACAAACAAACCTCACCCTTACATACTACCTTATTAACTAAATACAAATTACACTTTGCTGTGACTGCTAGCAATTATTCAATCTGCTCTACTCTACTCAAATTGACACGATTTACAGTGAACTGTAGTTTAGTAGCAGCTGTTGCTCACTCTCTACTCACATGACTGCCTTGTATCATGACCACAAAATCCCTTAAAGTACACAAGTGATAACGGTTAGCTCGCTTCAGGAAGCAACATTTGTGAGGCACTTCAGAGTCTTAACATTATATTAATACAGATCTGTGTAGAAATGTTAGATTTTGAAGGTCAGGCAGCTCTGAAATTGTAGTTAGATGTGCTTCCAGGTCCTATATCCAACATCAAGATTCCCTGTCAATTTAAGGTTTCAGAGTTGCTTTTTCCTAGTTTAATTATCTATTTGTCTTAAGAAAGTTGACAAGTGACACACATTAGATACTGCTTAAAGATTATAACATAGCAAGCAACATGTGAGGGCAGGTGGAAGCATGAAGGAAGTGTCAAATACACCTCGAACGTTCCTTCCTCCTCTGTCACCTATAACAGAAAAGCCAAACACTCGTCCTAGAGGAGACATAGCAAAACTTTAATATACTAACAGGTGGACAGAGCTATGTAAAATATCCACTTTCATATGGAGCAGTTTGAAATGGTTTAGAAACACTTACATTCTAGTTTTCAGTATTTTCAGCTTTCCATGTTACCCAATTCTACAAAGAGTTTAAAGTGTAAGAGCAATAACTGAAATTAATGTCCAATCCAGCCTACACATCTGAAGCCCAAACGCATGCATGGGTATGAAACATGCAGCTAGGATTATGGAAGCAAAACAGATAAGGATCTTTACACTAGTATTGCATTAACATAATACAGCTGGCATTACAGTAATACTGTGTTGAAAGAGTTAATCAGTACAAAGATTTCTTCCAGACTTTAAAAGCACCCGCACAGAGTAGGGTTCTACCTATGGTTCAAGATGAACTGGAAGATATCAATAGGATATATTACCTCTTTGTTCGGAGTACCTTACATAAATAACTCTTACATTTACAGACTACCACCCCTATTTTGCAATGCCACATACACCACATTACTTGCATGTTATACATGCCAAACTCCTCACTGAATTACACTCCATACACAGGTCTCAATGACCTTTCTTTAACTAATCCTCAGCAAGTTATTAGCACTTTTTCTCTCCCAATACAAAGACACCAACTGTGGCACTCTTGCTCTAGAAAGTTTATCATTAGCAGAACAGGCATGACACAACAGTGTTCTTACACCGGCATCTAAATGCCCGAGAAGTTCAGACTTTTAGCACGAAGGCAACAGAACACTACGGTTAAAACCAAAATAGCTATGCACTGCAACAGTTAAGACATTACACATGTATAGGACTGTTCTGAACAGCATAATAATAACTCCTACTGTTAATTTTTCTTTTGGGTAAGACAGATGCACATAGTAAATGGTACTGATTTTAGACTAAAACCAATACATACATACACTGCCTTGACACAACTTGTACAAGAGAGTTAATTCGAGAAGTATCAGCTTGACACATCAAAAAGAGTCAACCTCTGTATCTCAATGCTTCCTGTCATTTGACTTGCGATGACTCTCAAAGGCCCCACGCAAGATGGAGGTGGCATTCCACAGAGTGTTACACAGATGTACATTTTTTGCCCCAGAGTGCTAATTATCCTGACAGAAGATTGACAGAGGCTTTGTTTCTTTGGCGGGGAAGAGGAGGAAGAGCAAAAGGCAGGCATGTAGGGAGGGACAAAGGATGGAGGAGTAGTTCCAAGCTACTTCTCTCAGTTAAGCAAATGGCTGCCAGGATTAGCCAATATATTGCTGCTCCATGTCCTGCAGTCACAAGAACAAGTAACTACAGGGCTGCTTGGTCCACACTGAGCTAAATTAGATGGATACTTTTCTATATGTTTGTGCTTTACTTGTAAACATGGATTTTTAAGTTAGTTTCATCTCAGTCACAGGCAGCAAATAAGCTTATTTCTTGCACATCACTGACTGACCTCTTCAGAAATATAGAAACAAGCCTCAAGTAAGGATTCTGAATTTATCTCATGCTACAGTTTTTGACATACCTTTTTCATGGCATGATCTAGAAACGCTCCTATCTTCGCCTGTGTAATAGTCTGATTGTTGACACGAGACTGCAAAACCTGGACAACAAAGATTTTAATATTTTTTTTTTTATTAAATGAATGAATTTTACAGTATATATCTACACAGGTCATATAAGTCTCACTTGCTGAAATCTTCCCTTTATTAAAGGGGAAAAAAAAATAAAAAGAAAAATTGTTCTAAACAGATGATGTGAACATGTAGAGATTAAAGCAGCCCACCTCCAGAAAGCAGTACGAAGGACTAATCTTAGCCTAAAGCTACCAGCTTGGTAGAATACAGTGAGTTATTGGAAACCCCAAGAAAATGAATCATGTCAAGTGACTGTTAAAAGTTTTAATAGTAAATTAAACTTCTTATTCTGCATGCTTTTGGTCAGCATTTGAAAAGAAGTCAGACAACAAGTCTTATACTGAGCAACAAGTTTTCCCTTTCTCCAGCCCTATTAGAAAGCACATGCTCCCCCTTTTTGGAAGTACTGGTTGGCTTGTGATATCAAGTAATCTTTTAAATATCAGTCTTTCACGTTCTGAGTAAGAATTTTAAGGCAATAAAGAGGAGAACTTTAAATCAGAAGAGAACCAACGAGAAAATGTCTCTTACTTGTCTTGCCTGATCATCTGGCATCTTGAATTTCAAATCTAGATTACTGTCTAGTTGCTTGACCAGTATGTTTAGAGATTCATTATTACGAGCATCAGTAATGGAAGAACAGTCTGGTGCCTGGGTTTCTCCATGCCCAACAGCATCTCTTGGGATATTCAGGATTGGCTGGACTCTAGCACCAAGGAGAACCAAGACAAATTAGTAGCATGTGCTGCATGTCACTGATCTATAAACACAAGAATCAGCTATGTATCAACTGACAAGCCTCATCCTGTAGACTGCCACGAGACACAAGCTGCAAATCAGGAGAGTTCAAGGACCACCCTCCCCTTGAAAAATTGTTAATAAGGTCTGTACTTTCAATTTTTAAGCACAGAATACCTGTAAATAATGGGACAATGCAGCAGAGATATGACACAGAAGGTTTTTAAATTATGCTAATAAGGATTGTATGAAGTTTAGGACTAAACAGGCAAGTGAAAAAGAAAATGCTGAAGTTTTTTAAACTAAAGTTTGATTTAAAAAACATCAAGTGGTAGCCAAATTATTTGGGAAGAAGATTCTATGTGGAACACTTTTTCTTCAAACAAAGCTTGAGGACATTTGTGGATGGGAACCTTGCTTTAACACATGCTCAACACTAGAATTATACTGACCAGGAAAAGAAAGCTTTCTTACTATCACTATTACAATGGTAAGCGAGTAGGAGATTATGAAATTGCATTGATCTACGTAAGGTAGCTATTGCAACATAGAAACATTTGTTTTATCCTATGTAATAACAAATACTACTGACTATTCCACAACTAAGCTGGTTTTCTATGTCTGTCCAAAAGGAATGAGTAAAGGCTTTCCACTCCTAATCCTTTTTTAATACTTTCCTGTCTCCGCATTTTTCTGTTATAACAACTAAAGCTAAGAGGATGTATGCAACGTCCAACAGTTATTTGTAGCTATTAAATAGATACCCACCTCATTCTCTCTCAAGGTCTTCATTTTTTAAAAGATACTCTACAAGACATTCAGACTTGTGCTTAAATCCTCATTCTTTTAGTAATACTGTAGATATTCCATGTATTCACCATGCACTAACAGTCAGGGAAGACTCACCATGAAATGGGATCTGACTGTTACAGTTACAGCGAAGATGACAATAAAGGGAAACACCCTCCTGTGGAATGGCCAGAGAAAGAGGTCCGAACATCCGTGCTGTTGATTACTAATTACGTCCATCCTCTCCAGAAAGAAGATACTCATTAAGACGTCACTGTGAAAATTTACAAATATAATTTTTAAAAATCAACACTTGCCTGAATCCCCTGTTTTCTGGAGGCAGGAAATAAGTTGGCAGTTCTTCTGGATCAGGAATTTTGGGGAAAGATTTCATGCACTCTGATCGCTGAGGCCAAAGAATATGCTGTTTGTCCTAATGGGGAAAGGAATTATTTTTGATTATTTTCTCAATATTTTTAATATTCTAATTAACAAGCTAATAAGAACATAAGGAATAGTCTGGAGGAAAAAAAGAGCAGAGATCTTTAAAACTATTATTCTTCCATCTTTTCTGGAATATCAGCAGTTCAGTTTTCTATCTTTACTCAGCTGTGCTGCTTTATTTGCAGCAGATATTTACAAAGGTAGCCAAGAACAACCTCCTCTGTGCTGTAGTAGAGTTTCAAATGATGGGAAACTGGTACAGAGAAACTACAGAGATGCTTGTATGTTGAAGAAATTCAGAATGCTTCATTCTCCAGTGCTCCTACACATTGAAACAGTAGCCCAAATGGTAAGAAGTTTCACATAAACAAGGACAAGATTCACTCTTTCACAACTCCTTTTTGAAAGGGCAAAGCTTATCCTTTTCACTCACTCTATTGGATTCTACACTCCACACTGAAACGATAGAACGAGCAACAGGGGAAGACTGCAAGGACTGACTGTGGTCGCTTTGGTTTGCATGAAGATCCAAATTCACAGACGTCATACTAGAAGTTGAAGAGTCTTCACCAAACTAGAAACAACAGAAAAACATTATTTAATAAAGATATATTATTGGCTGAATTTCTGTGCATTATTCCACACACACCCCCCCCCCATTTATGTAGTTAAAACCTCACTGGTGAGCTGAAATTTGGGTAGCAGGAAAAAAGTGGAAACTTAAGCCTCTTGACCCACTGACACCATGAAAAAGTAATATTCATGTTGTAAATAAGTCAACAATGAAAACACAAGTACAAATCAACAAAAAAAATGCTAGGAGGTATCAAGCTAACATTTCTAATAGACCACAGACAAAATCAACTTATCTAGACTGCACAGTAACTATGACCTGAACTAGAGCTAAGACTCACGGTTTGCAGAATCATCTTGATAAACTGAACTGATATAATTATTATAATAGGAAGAACATCCAAGGAGAAAACATAGCATAATTAAAAAAAATTATTCCTGTTTCTTAAACTAGGTAAGGGGAAACTCCAGAACACATTCCACGTTGCAAAATAAATGAAACCATAATCTTTATCTGTAGTTCTAGCACAGCAGTGGTGTTGCTTGGGTGGCTGTCATTCTGGATTTTCAGTATTAGTATACAACTTGCTTCCAAATCTTCTCAATATTCCTGTATCAGATTTCCTTGGTGCACTGTTTAATTCAAGATATACAATCAGCAAATACTCGCAAAACTGTACTAAGCTGTTATGCTGGAATATTCTTTCCACTAAAGAATAATTCTTGTTCCATATACCACGTGTACATTAGAAAAGAAAACTAACTACTTAGAAAACCTTTGCCTCTTCATTAACATTAGCTGCCTAATGCTTTTTCCTGTCCTCTTTGAAGGAAACTAAAGTGGAAAATTAAACACGTTATGCTCCTGTTAGCATGCCTGAATTGTAGTATATTTATGTAAGAGAAAGCTGTAATTCCTCAAGTGAGGACTCTTGCACCTCCTAGAAAAAAGTACTTGACTGTTCTATGCAGGTTTAAAAAGCAAAGGAGTCAATATATAAGTGGCTGGTAACTCACAGAAAACTAAGACTTTGGACTAAAATAAACTTTTTCAATTAAAATAATTCTAATAGTTCTCTTTTCTAAGTAAAACAAAGTCTTACACAATAAACCCTCTAAATTTCTATAATCCACAGTCGATCTCAGCTTGTATTACTAGCAAAAGAAACTAGCATTAAATACTTAACACTCTGGAAAAGAGACTAAACGGTTTCTCGCTATAATCACCACATTCAAAATGTCCCCCCTTTGGCAAGCCTCAAAAAACCAGAACTATTTTGCTAATAAAGCAAATGGGATGCAACTAAAAGCAGTGGTATCAATTCACAGACAAACCTGAACATATTCCACATTTTCAAAAATGTCTCCGCGGTGGTAACGAACAGGCTGGTCCCACTGGCAGTGCAAGCTATGCTGCTGGTTGCCCAGTCTACAAATCTGATGGTTCCCTGCAGAGCACAAAACATTTTTTCTACTACATAAGTGAGCTTTCCAAGGAGACAAAGACAGCATACAACCAACCCCTCTGCCCCAATTCGGTCAATCCTTTTAATTTATTTAATCAGCATAGAGGAAACGCTGTCTTTGAAAGACTTGCAAAAAACCCTCTTTGAGAACATACTGCAATCCCTTGTTTTAATAAGCAAAACACAACAGCCACTCAGGGCCATCTTTATATATAAAGTAGTTATGCCCTGACATTAATCTGAGTATGTGCAATTCTTCATTGCTATAATGAGCATGCTCTAAAAATTTGTACCTAATTGAGCTTCTTTTGCCATCTGTGTCTCATGAATGATGTTCCTCAAAATTTGTTCCTCCTGGATGAGCTTGTACTTGTCTAAAACATCTTGTTGTCTAAGGTAATGGTCATGCTGCTTCTGATACTCCTTCAATTCATTTAAAGTTCGCTGAAGTGATCTTGAAAATACAACAGTAGAAAAGATTTACTTTGAATGCTTTTTAAAAATCAGCTTTTACTACAGTGTTGCACATTTTCAACTTTGGGTTTCTTATTATGAATAATTTTATTGCACAGTCAAAGAAAATAATTATTTTATTTGAAATGTAAATAATTGCTGCAACAGAACGACAGAAGTGAGATTGTATGAAATGCCACTAGGATGCTTCTTTAGTTACCTATGCTGGGCTTCCAATTTTTGCTCAAGTTTTTGCTGACATAGGACAGCATGCTTCCTTTTTACAGCTTGCTCAAACCCTGGTTTGGCCTGTAGAGCATGATCGTAACACAGGACTGAGTGGTTGTACTCTCCAAGCATCTGAAAAATGACCAAGAGAGAGAGTTAGCCACTCTTTAGTAATATTAATAAAAAATACTCCACTTGTAAAGTCATTAACTCAAATCTTAATTTGTGGTAACAAGCAGCCTGTCATTTTGAAACTCAAGCCACTATATCTGCTAAAGAAAGGCTGCAAGAGGATGGCTTTGGGCTTTCTTTCCAAGTGCAGATAAAAACACTTCACTGAAAGCCAGACTTTTGGATAAAAATACCTTGACAGAATCTTAAACATTAAGCGTGAAACACATGTGGAACACAAGACACACTGTAAAAGAGTAAAGCATTACAAGTCAAGCCAGAAAGATTAACTAATATTTGGTTTTCTACAAGTTTTGAAAAATAAAGATAGTATTTACTGCATATATATTTCCCAAAGTGTAATAGCTGGTAAAGAAGTCACTGTAATCCAGAGCTGCATGGACCACAATAGCTGCATCTGCAGAGAAGTGAGCCCGGTGCAGAATATTTGCCAAATTTACCAGTGCAATATCTTTATTTTGCCTAAAAGAAAAAAAAAGAAAAGAAAAAAAGAAAAAACAGACATTAAAAGAAGGTCAGACTGTGTAAGAATCATGCATAAGGATACCTTCATTCATCAGTCACATATTAAATACATAAATTGATAGAAAAATATCTAAACTATATATATGCCTAGTATAGCACGTAAAGACTAAGAACAAGTAATATGGATTATTCCTTAGGATACAGTCTTAGGAACTAAAACCTGTTTACTAATTAGGATAACTAGAAAAGCAACCTGAAAGCAAATCTTCATTAGCAATTCCTACCTTGAAGAAAAATGAAGGGCACGCATGGCACATTCTACTACTTGGTATGGCTCATTCTTTATTCGCCAGTAAAAAGAAGCCATATTATAGAGTACCCAGGAAGATGAGTTCTGCAGTAAAAAGAAACACACGAACTGTACTAGCTACTAAGACATGAACTAATTAGGTCTTTAATTGCTATGGGATGGAAAGCTGAGCACCAAACCTACTCTAAGTTATCCTCTTCCTCTGGAAAGCTGCCGTTTGGCAATCGTTGTGAATGTTCAGGAAGAATGAACTAGCATATAAATGTATTAAAGAAACAGAACTGCCTTTCAGGCAGGTAAAAATTCAAAATGAGACGAAATGAGAAGTGGCAGGAGTTTAAGCATCAGCAGCTTAGTTGGAGTTCAATGAGAATTCTTGTATTTTGCAGGAAGGCATTTAATAAGAGGATACACATTTCAGTACTATTGTTTCTTTGTTCTTTAAGTACCTGCATTTTTGTGTAAAAAGCTCTTATTACCTTGACAGAGCAATGTATGTGGCTTTCCAGACCACCCAAATACACGAGTCCTTAAAGATGACAGTAAGTGTCTATTTACTGGCTTTGCATGATGCTTTCTACCTCTGCTTGCCTAGCAGAAAATGTTTTTTAGTCTGCCTTTTGTAGCTGAAACGTAAATCAAAAATATATGACCAAAACTAGTACTGCATCTGATTGCATGTACCAGGCATATCTAATCTTGTGAGACCTTTCTAGCACTCTTTTTGTGTGTACAGTAAGATTACGGTTTCATACCTTCATTAGCCCATCATAAATACGATGACCTATTTCCTCTATACTTCTCCCCAGCCTCCGTGACAAGTATGTGAAGATTGGATCTTCTTTAGGTAGCAAGGGTGCGGAGAGATTAACTCTTTCTTGGACACCCTAAAATAAAAATTGAGCATAGGTATTTTCTGACACTTCAACTAAAAGTAGAGAAATATATGCAAACGCATGACTCCCAGGAAAATTTACAGCTTGGTTATTTCACATTCCTATGATTCTTTCATATCAAGATCTTAGGGACTTGACAGGATAATGTCACCTTTGACAGATGAATAATATATATTATTATAGACAGGGAAACACTAGAAGCAGCCAAAATAACTAAAAGTTATTTTAAAGACTTGTAATAAAATAAAGACTTGTAATAAAATAGTTATCAACATATAAGCACTGAAGCTGCATCTGCATTAGAAAATTTGCTTATATAATACTGTTGACAACAACAATTTTGCATCACACTTCCACTGTAACCTTTCTAAAGCAGATGAACTTTGTACTAGTAAAGAACAATTATCGCATCCTCTGGGTTAGGGCTTGGCATTCAGATACCAAAGAGACAATCAAGTATGTTAGGGGCTACCAACAAATCTGCAAACAATTTCCTGACCCTGAATCTTCATATGGTTTAATGACTTTGTTTAGTGCTCTACAATTTTCAACAATTCACAAGTTAGAAGCGTTTCCAATGAAAGCTACCATTTTACTAATGAAACGTGTGTTATGAAAATAAAATACTCCATTTTCCTAAAAATGCCCTCTAAAACGAGGCAAACAATAAGAAAAGGAGAAACAGGATCTCTATATCTGATGCAACTGTCCTATAAAAGCAGGTATTTTAACTTAGGCACAAATGTGGTTTAAAAAAAGTCTGAAGCAGTCTTGAAAGGTTACAGTACCTTTCAACCTTGACTGAGAACTGCCAGTAAGGGTTTTCTATTCCTCTTCCTGACAGGGGAAAAAACCATACCTCCGTTTGCTCGCTTACCCGTAAGTGCTGAAAAGCATGAATACTGTATGGAAGATCTAGAACTTTTGTACAGTCTGGCTGCTGCAGGTCTGGAGGCACAGGAGACTTTGTGTCTATATAGTCTTCAGGGCTGAGGACGTAACATAACACAGCAGACTCCAGATTAGAATACCGCTAAAGTTTATAAGATACAGTATTGTAGTTGACAGATACAGTGCTCTGATTTGACCATTACAAAAATCCTGTGTTTGAGCACATTAGACCATTTCTGATGTCTTCCCAGATTTCGGTTGTAACAGGATGTCATCACTATAGGATAAAGTAAATAAATTTCTGTCTGCTTTAGAGAAAACATCAACATTTGGATAGCCTCCAAAATGTATCAGCATCAGCCTAGTGTATCACTACTATGATTAATGATATATCTGCCAGGCAAATGGCAACACATGCAGATTACAAGACTCTTCAACTGAAACAAACAAACCAACCAACCCCAAGTATTAGCGAGAAGCCTAAATGAAGGTATATGAGGATAAAATTAGTCTTTTCCCACTTCAAGTACTCATCTGATATGTTAAAAAAATGTAACTCAAAACCTAAAACTCAGCCCTGGAGATGAATTACCAATGAAGCTGAATGTCAAGCAGACTATCCACACACCCTTTACTTGCTAAACACAGGGGATGAAATATGACCAGAAGGTTCAACAGCTTGGTAATCAACAGAATTTCATTCAAATTTAGTTAAGACAGTTCCCACTACGAGAAGTGTATCTAGCTCAAAACACTCAAAGCACACTCAAGCAAATTCAACCCCCTTTACATGATGCACTTCATTTTAATTCCTGTCTGGTCGTATCAGTACAGAATTACAATAGTAGAACTGACTAGGAGCCCAGGAATAGAATGGAAAAGTTTCAGGGTAGGGCTAACATGGACAGTCTGGGGGAGATAGCACTTCTGTGTCATACCCTTCCATAATTAGTGGCAGAGGTTGTTTCAGTCTTATTCTACATTAACACAAAATAAAACAACTGTCATCTAAAGAACGGTCAGTGATACATTTTTCTTTTTACTTGCATTTAGAGGTTTTGTTGATTTTTTTCATTCAGTAAAAATCTTAAAATATAAAGCATCTTATTACCGGATATCTTTACTCTCTAAGGTGATGTACGTGCCGTCGTATAGATCTAGGTCCCCCAAGGGCACCTTTGCTTTAATGCAGTCTGGATCCTCTTTATTATGCCTTTGTTCCAGCCCTGTGTCTCTGTCCTCATTTTCCTCTATATGAATCTTTTGAGCAACTAACTGTTTCTGTAGGAACAAAAAAAAAAAAAAAAAGGAAACGGAAGAATGTATGCTGATGAAAGCAAACTAAGTTGTTAGGAGTTGAACAGTGCAACTTCTTCCTTAAAACAAAGTCCATTTGAAGAAAATCTAAACCACTCTCTTCAAATTCTGGGAATAATTCCCTGTATTTTATAACATCTGTAGGACATCTTTTGATTTAGATGGAATATAAATACTTTCATTAGAGATAATATGACTTGAACAGGCCCTTATTCTCCCGTTGTACCTAAAAAGAGGGCTAATAGCATTCCAAAATCATGGTAGGCCATTCAGAAAAAGAAGAAACAGTTGTCAATAGTATGTCAACTTTTCCATATTTGGACCCTTTTCCTCCACTGTAAGACCTCATGGAAATAATATTAGAGATTACAAATACGATGAACTTCTTAACCATTCAGCATGCTACGTTCAACTGAAGTGGCACGCTAACGCAAGAATTGAGACTAATTTCTATAGATCATCTTATGATGTGCCTTAGGAGCTACCTTTCGCCCTATAAAGCTCATGGGTATTGACTACTATGAGCAGTGAATGGACTAACGATCTGTCCCAGCACAGTAAGCTGTATTTAATTCTCACCTAGATCTGAAAATTGAAAACCCATTAAATACCACAAGGATTTGTATATGTAAAATGAGAAGAAAATCTGCATTTTTAATTGAAGCAGTACACATTTGATTACATGCTACTATGCAATACTAGAGATGTATATAGTAGTAGCAACTCGTACAAAATCTTACAATAGATAACTTCTGCTGCAAGTCATTTGTATGCCACAAATGGTACATTACTGATTTCCAAACCCACAACCCATGCCCTGAAAATCTTACAAGTATTGTTCCATGTGTAGCTAAATTGTCCATTACCACAAAAAATGAGTATACCTCAATGAGAAAGACTGGCTGAATACAGTCAAACAAGGGGCAGTCCTGCTTTCTGTCCTCCCTTCCACTTCTCTCATTCACCTGAAGCTACCTCTGGTGCTCATCTAACTTCCCAGTTAGCTAGTTACACTAATTTGACAAAACCAAAGCTGGCACAAGAGAAAGGAGTACACAGCCAGAAGAAAGGCTGTGAGCTGTTAGCTTGCCCAGCCCATATTATATTTAAGCTTTAAGTTATCGGTTCGAAGTTCATGAAAGTCCTTTTCAGAAGGGTGTTCTCAGATCCTTTTTCAGTAATAAACGGGCTTGAAGAAAAACAGAGGTGACCTGCTCTGTATTCTGGAATACAGCAGTCAGCAACAGAATCCAGTACCTAAATGACTTTACTTAAAAAAAGTTAGGATTTATGGATAACAACAGGGAATGATGCAACTGGGGGACAATGATTACCAGCTGAGCAAACCTGAGGCACAAAATTCTTGAAGTCTGAAATATGCTTCGTCCTTTCAATGAAGCAGAATTGTGCCAGTAATGACTTCTGTTCCCCATCTAAATCTATCACTAAAAAGCCTGTGAAAAAAATTCAGTATTTTCAGAAATTAGTACTTAATGTTATGCTTTACCTCCAGTTCTTTGAGGTAGTTAACTGTTGTTTCTTGTCTCATTAGTATTACCAAATCGTGTGGGTTCCTCAAGTTCATTGGTGAATCCACCTGCAAGACATTTCAACAGTCCATCATGTAAGACATTCTCCTAACTGGAGCGCTTTTAAAAGGTAAGATGTTCATTCAACTACAGTTTGTCTGTTCGGAGGTTTTCTGTCCACTCAGCATTCATAATATGTCCATAATTTCGATCTGTACATGCATAAGAGGCAAGTAAATTTCTCAACAACAAACATTACTAAGAGTACCTACTGCTGAAATACGAGATACCTTTGCAAAATTGCAATCGCAAAACCCCATTTTCTTTTATAGCTTTAGGATTCCTCCATCATGTCCCTCAACAGGCACAAAGTACTTCAGCTTCAAGTCAACTCCTCCACGCAACTAATTTAACACAACGGCCTAGCCTTAAGATCTACTGCCTTCAGGATTAAGACGTAAATGAACAAAATCAAGAGGTAAGCAGGCGAAGACCGAAAACACCGCTGTCGCAGAAGACCGTGCTACAGCTTCCATAGCGATGCAGCGGGGTTGGCAGCTCAGTGAAGGGTGACATTACAGGTAAGTCACAGACAAGAGTGGTTACACGCCAGACCTTTACTGGTCCCTAACCGGGCCCAGGAAGCTATGGCACTTCACAGCTGAAACGCCCCAGCCTTGTCCTCACCCGAAATCAGTTCTGCTGCCTGACCGGGTCAGGGAAAGTCACTACAGCCGAGAAGGTGGTGTAGGAGCAGGTGAGCTGATCCAAAGGCTCACCTCCAGGCTTCCAGCCCCGCTCCCTCCAGCCTGTCAGTGCAGTATCGGCTGGTCCTGCACGCCAGCTCTGCCGCCCGCCCACCAGGCTCTCGTGAGCGAACCCGGCCTCAGCACCCGTGTTACTGATTTGCCGTGAGTTAGAATTGATTTTGATTCTAATATGAATATGGAATTATGAGAAATCTTTTAGTAGATTGTAGATCTAACACATTTAATCAACAACCAGCAGCTGCTGTGAAATCCTTTGTACAGCCCCGTGTCAGGACCGAAAGAATTG
>JANZLQ010000032.1:23262892-23299003 GCA_026212715.1 Elanus axillaris
TTTATAACTTAAAAGAATACATAGGATGTCAGAATCTAAGATTAATGGGAACAGGGAGAGTTACATGAAGTAACTTACGTGCCAAGAACAAGAGCTGTGGGCCGTACTGCGCAGGATCACCTGAGGGAGGGCAAGCAGCGGACAAGTGAGGAAGACTATGAAAGACCACCAGAGACCTCTAATGCGCATGTGTGAAGGACATTTGCATATGCTAATAGTTTCCCCGGAAAACCAATGAATATGCATGACATTTCTCAGAAATGTAATGAATATGTATAACAGGTGTATTTAACCTCCACAGTTAGACTGGCCAGGTGCAGACGCGAGGTGGAGCGATCCCCCCCGTGTGCCCAGCGCTGCAATAAAGGAGTGCCTGCTTCTTAACTTCTCAGTGCTGTTAAGGAGTTTTATTCCGGATTTCGGTAACACCCAAACAGGATGCAATCCCCTACCAGTTGCTTTATCTGAACTAGTAAATTAAATTAGCTCATGGAGGATTCAATGACTATGAGAACAGAAGCAAGGAAATGGACAGGAGTGTGTGACGAACAGGTTGAAAGGACAAAGGGTGACAAGGACAGCAAGGTCTTGCGTTTTTAACATAATGACTGTTATGATAGACGGTCTACACCAAGATGTTCCTGGGTCTGCTCAGTTTCCGTTCAACCTTTCAGGATACAGAACTAGCTACGGCATAAAGATGCAATCACTACCTGTGTGTTAGTGCCGATACCTGTCCACCCCCACGATATCTGTCCAAACTTGGTGACATTACAATGTAATGGAAAAGTCTGCCATATATACATGTGCAGGAGAATCTCTGAGCTCCACCTCTTAATTTTTTCTCAACTTTCCAAACAACTTGACACATTTCTGGGACTCTCTTATTGCAGAGAACTGCATCTCCAGCAGGGCCACAGCAAATTTCCTGGCCATTTTAATGTGTTCTGTCAACAGATTAGGCCTTAGGCCACGTTTTCTTGGCTGTAAGTCAGATAAGAAGCTCCAAGCTACTTTCTTTGGACTATTGACTGTGAAGTCTACACATTCCTTGCAAGCCTCCCTACTGAGTAAGGATCCTATCCTCTAAGATGAAAATGTTTGTCCCTTTATGCCCCCCCCCCAACCTAAGGGTGGTTTTGGCTAAATTTCACTAAGCATTTCTTTTTGAAATCAAAAGCTGAACTCCTTCTTTTAGTATGGAGCCATTCTGGCAGGTGGCTACCTACACCAGTCCAGATACTTACATGCAATTAATTTTCTGCCATAGCAAATTAATTCTCTTCTATCACCACATGAATAGAAAATAATAGGTGCTACTGACAGCAGTTAAGTTTTACACTATGAATTTGGGGATTATGGATTTAACTGTTGCCAATCAAGGGTGACCAATTATCTGCAATGATCCAGAGAAGCACAGAAAATACCATACTAAAAACACCTAACAAAGTTGTTAGCTGAAGTATTAAAAGTCTACAGTGTTTTACTCACAGTCGTATTTCCTCCTATGGGCCCCACCTCACTTTGAGCTGGCTGCACACAAACCCAGAGTTAGGCACTGAATGTAGCACTTGTTCATGCCTCATTTGCTAGAGAAACTACTGTGGTATGTGCAAGCAAATGAGATGAATTTGCAAAGAAAATAAGGGAAAGTTTTACAGTGTTTAAAGCATCTAATCACCCATTCCAAAATAGCACTGTTCCTCTGACATGTAAAGGCTGCTTGCATGATACTACACAGTCACTGAGGGCGAAGTCAACTATCAGCTGCACTTTCAGTGACAAACTGCATCTGGGGAGTGATTTTTTTTCAGGAAGTTATGCAGGTATAGCCATTTAGAAAGCCTTATTCTGAAAGATGACGGATCTCAGCTTATCATCCGTTCAGAAACAGAATGATATCCAGGGACAGCTTCTGTTTTTAACTTTTGACAAAACAGTCTCATCAGAGTTGGGTCTGAATTTAGCGTTTGGGAATTTGGGGTGGTATGTTACCAATCCAGCGTGCACAGGCTGACAGAAAAGCAACGCAAGTACCAAATTCCTATCAACTATTACCTGACAGCAGAAATCAAAATGACAACAACAAACAGCAATGTCAGTGAATTCATTCATAAAGTTATGACAATCCACCAGGAAATAATCTCAAGTTAAGCAGCATGCATGATATGTTTCTTTAGTCTTCAGATTTTCACTTCCAGATCTGACCTCAGTTTGCCACCAGCAAATGAGCACTTTCTAATAAAAGCAAATCCCTTCAACCTAGTACAGTTAATATTATTAAATAACTGTAGCAGTCATTATGCCTTTAAGACCAAAGCAGTGTGTAAACAAAAAGCTCTAAACCCAAAACTGTAGTGGTAAATCCAACCTTTACATTTATTTACATTTGATCATTTCCGACTCTGAAAGTTCAAGACTTCCACTGCAAGAAATTATTGAAGACTATTATTAGCTCCCCAAAACAAAAATCCATTTAAGGTGCAATAATTTCAGAAAAAGAATTTGAATGGAAACATTAAGCAGCTACATTGGACAATCATGCAAGGTTTGCAGAGGAAACTTAAGCCAGCACATCCACTGCATTCAGAGCACTTTGGCAGCTTGTAAAAGTGAGCCAAATACGCTGTATCAGTTCTTATATACTTCAGTTTACACATTTACAGTGTGTAAATGAAGGCATTGCAGAATGATAACTGAGGAAATAAAAAGCATTCAGAGCTACAAAAAAACCCGCTATATGACACAAAAGAAAACACATTCTTACTGAAACCCACAGATCTTACCTTATCATGCCTGCAAATGAAGAAAATCATGCCAACTTGGCCTTTAACAGGCATCAGTTTGGAGGACGATGGTGCTCAAACTTCAGTATTTCATAGAATTTGAAGTGCAATTTCCTGATCTGCTTAGATTGATCCAAAAAAAACCCCACCCTGCTGCCAAGTAGGGGAATCCTCCCTTTTCTTACCACCTGTAATCTTATAGCTCTACCGAGAAACAGGCCAGCCAATTCAGCTGAAAAATAACTTAAAAGATTAAACAATTAGTTTTCCACCAGATCAGCAGGCTAGTCTGAATTGGCCTCAGGTGAGCACTTACTTCATCAGCTCCCTCTCCAGAGTGACAGCCACGTGGCTCTCAAACTGCAGCATGTTCCTCTCGGATCCAGCCAGCAATACTGTCAAGACTTCTGGTTTGTTATCCACCTTTTTACAACATCCCTCCCCAGCTCAAAGACATTTTCCTTTACAGTGCCAGCCACTTCTACAGCTGGAAAAAGACAAAGCTGACCTACCCAGCTGTGAAGAGCACTGATACTGCCTTTACCACTGAGGGCAGTCATGCCACCTCATGAAGAATTTAGCACAGCAAGTAGGTAGCAAACAAAGATGTAGTATCTTCATAATCTACACAGCAGAGGTAACAAGAGCAGCAGTGGTAAAGATAAGCGGGCAGCAGCTGAAATCCGGAATGCAAGCTTTGCCCCATCCTTGCTGCTGGTGCTCACGTGCCACCTGGCATCTTCCTGCTTTCCAGCGCAGCCATATCCCAAGCCCCACAGAATTATACCCTGAATAAAAACCTAAGACTTGCCAGAACTTCCCTGGGGGCTGCTGCTTAGAAAACTTCAAAGAGATGACAACACACCCTGAAGATCTGGAAAAGTCCTCAGAGCTTTGCTCATCTGTCAAATAATTCTTTAGTCAGAAATACAACGGTCCAAACAAAATGTATTTGATGGAAACCTGAAGACTGTTCTGGAGTACACCCCTTCCTTCCCACAAGGAAAATACTCTAAAGACTCTAGGTACATTTTAGAAGATGCTGGTTTCATCCAGTCTCACATCATGCTTGTGCTCTTACAGACACTCACTGCCTCTAATAGTCACCCAGAGACTGATGTGGTTGTGGAAACACCTCCAGTTTCAAGAGAGTATTTAAAACAAGAAGAGGCTGGTTCCACAAGAGAAGTTCTGCATATAATACCAACTTTTTTTTTCCTTCCTTTATGCCTGCTTGCCTCTGCACAGTTGAGCTACATCTTCATAGCATCCATTAGAGAAAATATTTCTTTAGAGAGATAACAGTAAGCAACGTGAATGGTACTGGATCATTTTGAGGAAAGAGCACATTACATCCACAACTGCATACGATCTTACAGTACAAATGGTATGTATTTACTAGCTCATAGTCACAGCTCCCCTCTTTTATGACAGCTCAAGTATTTGCAAATAACGGTGTATCGAAAGCCGCCTACTGTGAAACAGAGGGCATACACGGGCCCCATCTTACTAAGCCTCATCAGACTTGCTGACAATACAGTCCTGGGACCACTGAAACAATGGGAATGAACAAAAGTTTGCATCTGTTCTGAGCTCTGCTGAAGGTGTGTGTGGTACAGTGTTTGCATTTAATGACAGTTTTTAAGCAATTAACTAGTAAGGAAACCGGAATAAAACTCTGCTCTGGAAACTAGCATAGGTCTGACTTCAAAAGTTAAAACCTTATGAGGGTGTTATTTCAAAGCTGTCATGTTTCATTTCAACACTGTCAGCTGCAATCAAATACCCAGGTGTTCTCAGATGCTTCTTCTTACATTAGGACCGAATCTATGGCCAGGCAGGACGTGGTCTCACTTCAGTGTGTTGTTACACCTTCTTCCCTGCCACGCAGAAAGTTGCAGATACACCATCTCCCTCTGCGTTAAAAACCAATGCAAGGATCTGACTTCAATTCAAACACAGTGAACAGGAAAAAATAGTGCTGAAAAGCTTTCCTTGAACTTCTGACGGCTACTATAGCTACACTGCAGAAAGCCTGCCAGTAAACCACTTTTAGAATAAATGTTCTCTGTTCAACTTTGCCCAAAGGTGAAAGTTTCTTTATAAAGCACAGTTCAAATTTATTCACTGTCACAAAGTACACCAAGTACCTGATTCAGCAAGAAACACACAGAATTTGTGTAACAAAACAAAGATGTCGGAGTTGAATCAAACACTGAAATTTTAAAGAGTCTCCTGCGCTACCTGCATAAATCAAAGTCTCTGAATAATTAGACTTGTAAGTTTTGCCAAACCTTCCAGTATATTTTTCCCCATGATCGAGTTATACTGCACCAGGAAGTAAATTTTTAAAACGAGGGTCAATAAATGCCTCAGTCAACTATTTTTAGGTAAGGCTTTTTTTAAAGCACTGTGGAAATCCTCCTGTTAACTGAGGCACAGGAACACCAAAATCAGAACAGCTGTTATTGCCTCTGCACATCCTAAAAGCATTCTGCTACATCCAGAAGGCAGATTATGACAGAAAGAAGCTGGAAAAGATACTACATCAAATGACGGCACACAGGAAAATGGGCTCCTCATACTTGTTTTATAGATAGCGGATCTTTTGTCCCTGTACTTGTGAAATGAAGGCAATTCCCACTCAAATAGGCTGGAACTCCTTGCAGTCTCAGGTGGGAGCAAGGCATCTAAAAACTGATGCTTGCCTTTTGGTATATTCTTGCTGACTTGGGATACTCTACACTCCAACGTGACACTACTGCGGCATTTCTAAAAAAGCCACAAAGAGTTCCGTAAAGGTTTCAGTGCAAGACAAGCTACAAAACTGGAAAATATACGCTTTGGCTTATCCAAATGATGAGGAGGCAGTGTCAGAAGACACTTGTTTCAAGGGATGTCACCAAAAAATGCACACAGAAAAATGATGTTGAATTGAGTTTTTATAATAAGTACTGAGCCATTTAAAAGCTCATAGCTGCAGAATCTGTTAACAAACAGCATTAGGTATTTGGATATTACTAAGAGCAGCCATGCTACAGGGAAAATAAAAATTTTGAACACTTGTAGCACTTCAAACATAAAACCTAACAAAGTTGCAGTATTACTGAATAGGTCTGCTCAATTGAGATCACTTCCAGAGAGCACACCAGCTATGACTATCATAGGTAATGGATCAAAATACATCAAAGGAAAACAAGACTTTATTTGTAACACCACTTGTCTGCAATGTGTTGTTGGTCATACTTAAGGGTACAGAACAAACTTCCAATGTGTATATTCTAGCTAAGGTTTATATTCTGCAGTAGCAAAACAGATGCCAGCCATACACTCAGCTGAATCAAAACAAGAGATGGAGAAATCACTCATACACATCTGTAATGAACAAGTACTTGTTTTCATAAAGGCAGACTGGTTCCCGCTGCCTGCTCACTGCCAAATCCTAAAAATACCAAGTGTTCTAATGTTGAAAGTACAGAAAAGGAAAAATACTAATTAGACTTACAAGACACCTAAAAAAGTTTAACCCTGAGCAGTAATTTCTTCAGCAAATGAACAGCAGACAACCCATTAGTTTTTTCTGGTTAAACTTGAAGGGAAATTACTTTATCCAGTGATGTATTTTTAGGGCACGCACTTTATACCATGGTTCTCATTTCCTAACTGGTTAGTAACAGGTAGAGATTCAGCTTTAAATGTTAATAAAAAAAAAAAAAAAAAAGGAAGAGTTCAGCTACATGAAATAACAGTGGATTTCGCAGTCTCACTGAATTTGTTCTTTTGGGTTTTGATGGGGCCTTCAGGCAAACATGTGCTTGGGCCACTTCCAGGCTATCCTTTTGCTGCAAAGCTCACAACGTGGGGATGGCATGCCCGGCACCGAGCACAGCTTTTTCACCACAGAATGATCAGTTTTGAACAGTTTATTTTGTATTATCTCGTCGCTTTGTCTTACCCTTATTTTAAAAGTGATGGAAAACAAGATGAAAGGCCAGGATATCGAAGTGTGAGGATGCCAAGACAAACGGGACCTGGGAGCCACGCTGTGCCCGGAGGACAAAGGCTGTACGGAAACATAGGGAGCAGAGGAGTGAGCAGGACATGGTGCCCAGACATGGTCAGAGCCACCGCTGCAGCCTTCTGGACTGAATCACCACGGCGTACATTACCATGCGGGGCTAAATCCAGACATTTTGATATTAAAGCTTTGCTGTCAGCAGTCAAAACTGGCATCAGGTTACCTGCTAGACTGCGGCAGGGCATGGGCACTGAACAGCTGTATTTCAGCAGCCCTTCGGATCCGTCTCGTAGCTCCTCCAGCCCAGATGCAACTCTTTCACTGCTGAGCTGAGAACAGTGGAAGCTACTTCTCCACCACTGCTGCCCCAAAGAACAAAAAATTTGCATTTCTGACTGCATACGGGCTACCACAAGCCCTATTTTTATCAAATTCGGATCTAGCCGTGACCTTCACACCAATACAGAAAGATGGAAACTGCACTCCCCTGTAAGCAGGCAGTGCTGGTGAAGTGTGGTTCCAGGTCAGCAGTACCCCATCGGGGACGAGGACATTATACCTCTCAGCCATGCACTACACAAAATGTTCAGGTTCAAGCTTTTTGAAAATACTTGTGAAAAGGCAGAAAATTGAAAGTGAAGGCTGTTTTTTTTTAAAAAAATTACTATTTTTCACACTAGAGGAAGGCCTAAATCCCACAGTCTTTTGGTGATCAAGAGTTTTAAAACAGAACAAGTTTCCCTTTTCCTGAGAATAAGCTGACCTAAGCTTCAAAACCATCATGCTTCAGCTTGTCACCCTGGGGTTGGATAGCATCTAACAAACTGCAGTAGACTCACACCAAACTTCAGCCTAGGTCTCTTTGCACACACTCATAAAGAAGCACTGGCAACTGTTTTGGGGAAGGCATGCTACGCTACACACTTCAGTAAGAACAATTTGTTGTTTTGTTTAGCGCACAACAGACTTGGAAGGATAAGAAATTCAGTCAAGAAAGAGGTCATTCAGCCAAGCAAACCAACCTTTAGAGAAAGAGCAAAGCAAACATCCAGCTGTCATTTTCAAGATAGGACTGAGAGACTGCTTAATGTATTGCAAAAGATGTTTTTGGAAGCAGCAAATATTTTATTTGGTTGCACTAGATCTTCAGCTTTCCTTGGTTTTGGATGGCTGCTTTTCCTCTAGTCTTGAGCATATGGACCACTGTTCTCATCTCAACCCGTTAGCATATGCATGCAGTCAGACGACAGACATCAATAATGCATTAAGCAACTCTAAAGCCACCCATGAATTATCTCGCCTTGCTGCAACTTGAGGCACACTTGCATTCAAATCCACAACCAAACGAACAACTGTTAGGTAACGTCTCCCCTCTTTACTTGTACTAAGCCAGAATTAAGCACACTACCGCACTGCATGAAATTCAGATGTCACGTTTATTGAGTGGCTACTCTTCTTAGTCCCGAGCAGGCTAACCAGCACTGCTCATTCCTCTCCAGATCATCTCTAACGAACTTCAAAACACAAAACAGTACATGAAAAACACAACAATTTTTTGCCAAGTCAGATTCCTTGCCAGAGGCTCTCTGCTCCTGGCAACACTTCCCCAGTCCTGCTTTGGACCAAATGCCTGGGAGGTTTCTTTGCTTCTTTTAGTTTAGTTAGTCAGAACTAACTTTTTCAGCATTTACAGTAGTCCATACAAAGGCAGTCCTTTGAGTCCCCACCAGCGTGCTCAGCTTTAACCACCTCCATCAAGGGATCTTTAGAAAGACTCTACCTCAGCTCTGATACATCAGACGATAGCAGTTAGTCCCCACCAGTAAGCTGTGAATGACTACTGAAACTGTCTCCTGCATTGCACTTAATCTGTCAGTTGTTTGTCCTCTCCTTATTCCAAGTTTCTCTCTTCTCTTGAAGTACAGTAACATTTCTGCGGAGTGGCTAGTTTCCCTACTGGCAGACAAGCACTGTCTAAAATCAGTTATATATTAGCCTGAACTTTATACTGCGAGTTGTGAAATGAAAAGGCTTATAAACATGTGCACTGAGCAGACATAATCTCATTAAAGAGAGACGATTACTCAGTCCCTGGCTTTGCAGGAACACACATTTGAAGGTGGACTCGGACTCAAAGAATATGAACTGATCCAGAGACCAATGTATCTGACCTGAAAACAGGCTACTAGAGCAACAGATACAGTTTAATGGCTTTTCTCTTGATGGCTTACTGAGACAATGAAATGTTATATGCGCTGCTGGGAATTAATTTGTTTCATCATTCAGAAATGCTCACTAGAAACTGGAACAGCAAGGCCTACTTAGCAAGCACTCCCATTTACTAGATGAGATCTCACTGACATACAGAAAATTGTTCAGTTTGCATTAATTTTGCCATCCCTGCCAGGTTGTTACACCACTAGGAACTCCAGCTCAAGTCTCAGTCAGGGTGCTGCCAGTGGTCTTATGCCACAGGAAAATGTATCTCATGCGGATGTAGTCTCATACTAAAGGCTGACACCCTTGCCATACTATAACGAGAAACAGCTGATAGAGATTTTAGGGCAATAATATAAAATATTCTCACCCTTCTTCCCCCAAACAGATTCCAGCTATTACATTTTGTATGCAGGCCAGGATCTATAGCTTCTGCCTTCAGCTCCTCATCCATAGTGCACTTTGGTAACAACGGAAACAAGGCTCACAGGAGCAAACTAAAAGCTACAGGGAAGACACTTGTCACAAGTGCTTATCTGGACATCCACAGCTAGCGGCTCATTTAGCAGAGGGAATGTCTGGGTCTTGCTACCACGTAAGTTTTGGCCACATCTTAATTATATGGGCTTTACTCAGATAAACTGAGGTAGTCCAAGTGAAGATTAAGCCTGTCCTGCTGCAAAAAGGTGACAATCTTCAAAAAATGTGTTTCAGACTGTTTGAAATTACTAATATTTGCAAAATAAAATAATACAAATGCTAATTAATACCACCACTCTTAGCCACCAGAGAGTATCAGCCACTTCCAGTTAGAGACTGCTGTGCTGGAAGTGTTGCAATCAGCAGTGCAAAGTCCAGGAGTGGCTGATCACCCGCAGCATCCCTCGGGGATCGATATCGAGGCCAACACTGTTTAATGACTTTACTAATGACAGGGAAAAAAAGAACCTCAGCAAGCTTGATGTCCTCTGCAAAAGCAGGGCTGGGGTGGCCCCAGTGGAAGGCAGGGCTGCGGTTAGATAGCTGGAGAAACAGGCTGACAGGGACCTCATGAAGTCGACCACAGCAAGCTCAAACCCAGCACCTGGGAGGCAACAGCCCCGTGCAGCAGGAAAGGCTGGGGTTGAACAGAAAACAGCTTTGCAGAAAAGGATGTTTGGGCTGTGGTGGGGAAAAAGTTGGTGATGAGCCAGCAGCGTGCCCTTGCAGCTGAGGTGGACAACTGCATCCCGTGCTGCAGCAGCAGCAAGGCTGGAGCCAGCAGGGCAACGGGAGCGATTATCCCTTTACCCCAGGCACCCGTGAGATCGCACCTGCTTCAGCTTTCTGTCCCCAGTTTCAAGGTCAGCAAAGCCCATTCAAGGTGATGAGAAGCCTGGAGCACGTAACACGCAGAGCAGCTGAGAGAAGCACACTGGCTCCAGCTGCAGGGGATATTGCTGCTATTTCCAGCTTCCTAAAGGTAGCAGCATACGGAGAAGACAGAGCCAGACTCTTCTTGAGGTGCAACAGCGAGAGGCATCATACATCTGTTGCTACATGGGAAATTCTAATTAGAAAAGATGAAAAAAAAAAATTTCACACTGAAGGCAGCTGACCACTGGACCAGATGCCCAACAAGGCTGTCAAATCCCCATCCCTGGACACAAAATGCAGCTTGGAGGGGCCCTCAGCGACTGGATCCAGTTGGTCCTGCTTTGAGCTGTACAGGGCAGGTTGCTTTACTCTAGGACCCTATTCGGGTTATTGTGTTCAAACCAGCAGCAGTTTGTATTCCAACCACGAGTCTTGACTTACACAGCTGTCTTCTAGTAGGTGAGGTGCTTCAAAATTCAAACTTGGGATGCTGTGCAAGCAGCAAGAACTAGCACAATGGATCAATACTTGGATATTCAAAGGAGGAGCCTAGAGCACCACAGAAAAACCTGATGCGACAATATTTTTCCACAAAACATGAGTAGATTAACCAGAACCTGTAGAGAAGCTGATGACAGGTAATGCTCTACATACAATGAGAAGCTGAAATGCTGGACACTGCAGAGAAACGCAAGAAGCTGCACAGCCAACGAGTTTGAGACAAACATGGACAAAAGCACACAAAGTAAAAACAGCTGGAAGGAAGGACTGAATGGCTAAGTCTGCTGGTGAAAATACAAGTTCTCATGATAAATATCAACTTAATGATGAATATCATGAAAAATTAAAGCAAAGGGATGCTCTGCAGGGAAATTTTAGGCTTATGTCCTGTTAACAAGTGCTTCTACCAATGAATTGATAAATCAGTTATGAATCACCCCATTGCCAATGAATCATAGAGTATCTCAAGTTGGAAGGGACCTGTAAGGATCATCGAGTCCAAATCCCTGCTCTTTGCGGGACTACCTAAAACTAAACCGTATGACTAAGAGCCTTGTCCAGATGCTCCTTGAACTCTGACAGGCTTGGTGCCACGACCACTTCCCTGAGAAGCCTGTTCCAGGGATGGACCACTCTCTCAGTGAAGAGCCTTTTCCTAATGTCCAGTCGGAACTTCCCCTGGCACAGCTTCCTTCCATTTCCTCACGTCCTGTCGCTGTTCACCAGAGAGAGGAGATCAGCACTTCTCCTTCCACTGCTCCCCTTGAGGAAGTCGTAAGTCTGCGATGAGGTCACCCCTCAGCCTTCTCTAAGCTGAACAAACCAAATGACCTCAGCTGCTCCTTGTAAGTCTTACCCTGAGACCTTTCACCATCTTGGTCACCCTCCTTTGGACACGCTCTGATGTCCTTCTTATACTGAGGCACCCAAAACTGCACGTAGTACTCAAGGTGGGGCCACACCAGTGCAGAGTAGAGTGGGACAATGACAATTCCTTCCTATTGCTGGACAGTGGAGATTATCTGCTGGCTTTGCTGCTAACTATTGAACCACAATTACATTTTGGCATTTAAAACAACATTTGAGTTCACTCTAGAAAATGCCCGCTCTTCTCATTCCCCAAAATACAAACAGGTGGACAAAATAAAATTCAGAGGTGCTTTGCAGGGATGGCAATGCCAATAACCACAACTTTAACTATCATTTTCACAAGAGCCAGGGACATGACAGTAACGGATGCTGAAATACATCTTGTTAAAAAAACCCACTGGACAGTTAGCAGCACTACATCCCAGCTACTGAAGAATCCAGCTTCTCACATTCCAAGTAATACCCTATTTATAATCTGAGTTTCCTTGCTGGAAATGGATGGATTAATTTTGAATGTGCAGGTAGGAGACGTTATTCCACAGATATTATTTCATCACCTCAGCTACAGACCTTGAGAACAGTATACCAGGAACACGGGAATGCCCCTGCTTCAAAAGCACTGGCAGCTGTAATAGAATAGCTTACTGCATAGCAATGGTACAGTGGAAGCTTCTACCTCTACCATCAGTTAACTGACATCATAAAAAGCCACTTCTTAAAATCAGTGCTGAATGTACCTAATTAGATTTTCAAGTCATTTTAGCTAATTAGATTTTTTCAAGTCACAGCTGCTTTTCCTGCAATAATCAAAATAACACTTGACCCAAATTTGATAATAAACAATTAATATACACACACAGATGCTTCCAGACCATTAACATATACTCTCGCCACTTCCCCACTCCATGAAGTGCGAAAAGGAGGTGACACAGCACTGGAAGTGTTGTCATTTGTTAATTTATGATTAACTGGGGTGAGAGAGTGCCTGGATGCACACAGAGAACCGTAACGAGAGCAGGGGCTTCCTGCAGAGAAAGCCAGTTCCACCAGTCGGAGGACCCTAATGCTTTCTGACAGGAGACCCGGCCAAAGAAATTCTCACCAAAGGAAGGTGACGTTAACAGACACTCATCACTCCAGACTCTTTTTTACGGGGGGAAGGCCACATTTCTTGCTACAGCGATTAACTCTCCCACTCCAGAGGGAAACCGACCCAGCAGTTCTGCCTAAAAGCAAAGCGGCTCCGACATAAAAGTCGATTTCTGGTGCTGTTCGCCTTGCAACAAAGAAGGACCAAAGCAAGAAGAAGCCCAAACATAAAAGACGAATTGACTCTTCCAGCCGCTTACCGAACGCGCCTACACCCACAAAACTACTTCAGGGCACGCGTCTGCTTCTGCCCCAAGCAGGCATCCCACCGCTTTTCCCTCTTACTTCCAGAAGGCAGGAAAGAGCGCCCGGGGGGGGGGGGGATGTGACACATGGCACACTCGTTCATCCATCACCCGGGCTGCGCCGGCCGCGGGCGCCCTCGGGGACGGCACCCAGCGACCGCCGCCGCCGCCGGGCGGGCTCCGAACTCCGCGGGCAGGCGGCAGCGCGCCCGGCAGGCCCGGGGTCCCGGTCCTGCTGCCTTCGCCACCAAAGCCGGCCCCGAGCTTACTCAGCAGCACGGCCTACGGAGCTGAAGGCTTTCGGGGAGGCTGCAAGGTAAGCACGAACCGCCGCTGACTGGAAACACGGTTCCAGTTACAAATCTATCCTCGGCTGGCGTAGACCCACCGACCCTCCCTCCCTCCCTCCCTGACGCCTCACCCCGGGGCTCCGGCAACGTCCAAGCCACGTTTCGCCGGCGACGCCAGCTCGCCGCGGCAGACCCCCGTGCCGGGGCCGCCCACCACCGCCACCGCCGCCCCGGGCCGGGGCAGGCGGCGGTGGGCAGCTCCCCGCGCCGCTCACCTGCTGCTGGATCTTCCCATCCTCGGTGACGACCCAGTGGGTGGTGGCAGCGGCGGGCCGCGTCCCCGAGGCCAGCAGCGAGCACAGGCTCAGGGCCCAGCCGGAGAAGACCCACGCTCGCCCCAGCCCGCCCCGCCCGGAGGCTGCCGCCGCCGCCGCCGCCGCCATCTTCCCCAATCCCGGCCTGCCCGCACCACCCGGAAGCGGAACAGCCACCGCCGCCATTTTGGGAGGGGGAGAGCCGGGTGGGCGGAGCCTCCCGCGGGAGGGGCGGGGCAGGGGCAGGCCCTGAGGCGGCCCCGGCTCTCCCGTTAGACGGGGCGGGCGGGGGTGGGGAGGGGCCGAGTCGTTACCTCAGATGGCGGCGGGAGGCCGCCGGGCGGAGCTGACCGCGGCCTTCAGACGCCGGCGAGCAGCGTGTGGCGTCGCGCTGAGCGCTTTCATTAAAACCCAATTGGTTTCTGTCTAGTGCACGCCGAACCGTTTGCTGCCGCCGCTCGGGGAAACGGCCTTCCGCCCATCTCCAGCCGAACTGTACCCGCAGCTATCCACAGTCAAGGCCCGTTCACTGAAGAGGCGGTTGAAGGTAGCTCTGAAGAACACATCGCTCCTTTTTCCGTCTGACGCTTTTCAGTTTAACACGGGAAAAATCGAAACTTTTTCCTTTCGGGGAACAGTAAATGCCAACCCAGCAGCCGCCGCCGCCTGCGTGCCCAGGCCTGAGCGAGATCTAGAAGCTGCCCCATTCAAGCTTTCGCCTGTTCGACCTTTCTAAGTTTGCAAGCAAGCGGCCACCAGTTCTGCTTCTTGGGGACACCAGACTTCCCAGAGCCTGTTAAACAGCAAAATGTGCCTGTAACTCAAAACGCATTAGGCAGAAACAAGAAGGAAAAAAAAAAAAAAAGTTTACAAATGGTGCCACAGTGGTTAAACTAATGCAAGGGATTCGGTTTCTCTCAGGATAGAGAATATACTCCCACAAGTACGATAGCTCCTTACTGCTGCCAGAGCTTTCGCATCAGGCATGTTACAGATTTCACAAAAATAACCCAGGCTGCTACTCCAAGCCACTCGTGCTCTCTCGTAAGACACTAACAAATTTTATTACACTGTCAACAGCCAGGAGGTTCAACTAAGACCATGACTCCTTTTCACGTGATAATTCCCAAATAAGATGTACAACATGCAGCATTTACTGAATATTTAAGCTCCTATCCAAAATTTTGCATTTAGAAGTTGAATTACTTAAAAGTTGAAACTGCAAGACTGCATTAGCTAAGATCTATTCATTAGCGGCAAGCAGCTCAATACACATATAGCAATCTAAGGAGTAAGTCACTACAACAAAAAGGTACCACAGTACCCTTTTACTAAGCCAACGCAAAATGTTGCAGAGTAACCGTGAAACAATGAGCCAAACAAAATTACAAAATGAATTTATTCCAAAAGCGTAAGGGAACATTTACAATTCAACAAGATGGTAAACAGGTGTCTCCACAAGAACTCAACTGCATTAAAATTAAATACGAAACTCTGTGTGTGTGGGAAAAATCTAACTACTTCTGAGGCCACAAGAACTTTGCACATCACCTCTGAAGAACAGGAGTCCCATAAAGAAAACTCACTCAAAATTCAATGAGAAAATAAGCTGCTAGTTCCTAGTTATTAGTCTAAATGCAAGCTATGTTTATGCTTTGAGATTATATTTTTAAATTCCCTCAAAACACAAATTATAGACACAAGTGCAAAATGTCTATTCCCCCCCCTCCAATGGAAGCTTATTACCCATCTAGTGCCTATTTTCAGAGTGACATTTTGATCTCACAAATTTGTCCTTGAAAGCTCTTTGCCAAGTTTGTTGGTTTTAGTGACAAATCTGAGTTTAGCAGCTGGCATGTAATCAGAAATACAAGTCAGCTCACATGTTCTGGAATGTCCAAAGTTTTCTGCCTACTGCTCCAGAGTTGAGCAAAAACAGACTTCAAATTTAGCATCAACAATGTCTGTAACTTTGACATAGTTTTGGTATTCTGGCCTTCTGATTGTTGTGATAAATATCAAAGAGTGTTAATGAAGACACCCGAGTCAGATTCACAAGCAAATCCAAATGGAACTAGGTGGGTAAACATCACTTTCAGGCATTTGTCTGTGCCTGGGTATCAAATGGCTGGACAAAAAAAAAAAAAGGGGAGGATAAGAAATAATCTTCATTCTTCTAAAGCCTAAGCTATTTTACATCAGCACGCCCTGGAACACAATAAAATTCTTTTCCTCTGTCCCAACTTCTTTTTACTGTCTGCTAATTCCTTTACAATGTGGAAAGACCTGAGAAGTAAAAATTTCGAGTGGTGAGAATTAAAAAAAAAAAAAAAAAAAAGCATTGTGCTCTTACATTGTATTTTCTGGGTGTATACCAGTAAATAAGAATCCCAAGTTGCTATGGAAAAAAATAGCATGGAATTGTTAACTTTTCCACCTGAATTGAACTACATAGCTGGAATTTTTCAATGTTACCCAAAATACAATTTTATTTATATATTTTTAAATGCAACTGTATTGGTAAAAAAACCGCAAAAAAACCCACAAAACAGAAAAACAAAACAAAACAAAACCCCCAACCCTCAAGTGCCAGAAATCTAATCCAGAAATCTGCAAAACATAGAAAAGAGCCAGATACTGCTACGGTCTAGCTCCAGCCTATGAAGCTTAATCACTGCATCAGTCTTCACCCATTCCTGGAATAATTCTAGTAATTTATTGTTTTGTTTTTCCTGTTCATTTACTGAAATTTCACGGCATAACTATATGCACATATTCATATTAAACATTAAAAATCCATTTGCAAAACATCACTTTTGCATTACAATGCACGGAGAAGAGTAAGATGTGCAAACCAAAAAACACCACATTCTCCACATCTCTAAGTAAAAGGACTGCTTCATGCTACAAGCAAAATGAATCTCCATCCCTGTTGCAAACTTTAAAAAAACAGCATGTATCTCATTCAATTCCATTAAAAAAAGTAAATCAAAGCAAATTTAACAATGGTACTCTTCTCCACATATTGCAAAATATGGTTACAGATGAGGAAAGGATTACTTCAGCTGCTAAGCTTATCTGACATGGATCTCTGTTGTCATGCCTTTCTTGTCCATTACTTAATACATAAACTCAATTATATAGTTTCAGTTATGCAGTAGCTGATTTTTAGGTTAATATACAAACTGTCAAGATGTAGCTTTTGATATAACATCTATGCTCTTTTCCAATTTTGAATAAATCCTGAAGACACTTCAAAAATAAGAACCCAAAACTGCTGACTGTAAGCATCCAAAAATACAGTTGTAGTTTCACTATGGACAAGTTGTAGTCCGTTAGAAAAGTAGATCATACATACAAAGGTATAAAGAACATTTAAGTCAGTCTTAGTGGAAGGCAGTCCTTGAAGGAAACAATACTCCAAGCAAACTTGCTGAGTAGCACTTTCACTTTAGCCCTTCAGGGGCATGGAAGGTTTAGCTGTCTACTCAGTAGATTCTTCCTCGGCTACGATTGCCACGTCCTCCCCAGCCTCTTCCTCGTCCACCCCGGAAACCACCTCTTTGCTCTGAAATAAGAGTCAAAACTTTCATACAGGTTTTATGTTGTATACAGATTAAAATTAAATAGCAGCAACTGCAAGTACTGAAGGCTGACTTAAGTCTCTGAGCCTACCTAGCTCATCCTTCTGTCCAGTCACACCATGTCGATCTAGAGGTGTTTGTCTGACTTGCTGCTAGTGATTTTATAAAACGATGAAAAACCACAACTTTGTCAGTCTATCTGTCCTTTTCTATCCTTAACATTATCACCAGCATACTTAAGTTTTTTTGCTGGGCTGGTATCTTAACTATATCCAGTTAAAAATCTCAGACTGATACCACACAAACTATCTGTATACTGTAGAAAATTTTTCCTTTCCCTTTGTTAAGAACAAATCTGATCACAGAAAAAAAACCCACAAAGTATTTTGTTAAAGTTTCTTTGGTTTTGTTTGTAAATATATCAAACTCTCATTCCCCTTCCATGCCTTCTCTTCGTGTAAAGTCTTACAATACAGGTCGTATTAATCTACAAAGACAAATGTGTGCTTATTTTAGAGTAGAGAAATCAAAGGCTGATCAGAGGCCAAAGCATCTCACTAACAAGAAACAGCAGCAAGCAATAAAAAACTTCTGGTTGCAAACCATCTACTTTTTAGAACTGCAGGACTACAAGTGTATCTTGAAAGACACAGGTGCATCACCTGAAGTCTGCAAGTAAGAAATTTACAGATTTTCTCTTTGTTTTATATACAAAACAGAGCTTTGTATCAGTTTTTCAACCTATGGGCATGGGTGGCAATTTGTCATAGCAAGCTGTTTACTTGACAGAAGTAGGACCAATGGGCCTACAGGGAACAGAACAAGAACAGGTTGCTGCCATGGTTGGGCCTGTTCATCCAGTCTGCAACTGTTCTCATGTTTTACCCAGAAACACAACTTGCACAGAGACAGAATCACTCTGCCTGGGAACATGAGGACGTAACTGTGTGTATGCACAGTGAACCTGGGAATTCCCAGAAGTTCTGGATCAGGTTTGCAACATCAGCAGTGGCTGTAATAGGAATTCAGCACAGGTCCAGTCGTTCGACCGGTGGCCCAGCTCTGCCATTTGCAGCAACCGGTCTGTCCAATGGGACATTTGGGATGCGAGTGCTGTGTGTCACAATAGAGAATACAATAGTTCAATTACTAGCTTTGTGTATTAAAACACTACTGAAACTAACTTGCAAATAACATAGTTTATAGGCTAGTAACAAACACTGTAAATAGACCAACACCTCGGAAGAGACCATTACACACAAAAGTCTGTGATAGTACAGTTTGATCTTCCAAGAATGTGACAGTAAGTTGGCTTAATGTCCTGGTTTCAGCTGGGATAGAGCTAATTGTCTTCCCAGTAGCTGGTACAGTGCTGTGTTTGGAGTTCAGTATGAGAAGAATGTTGATAACACACGGATGTTTTCAGTTGCTGCTAATTGATGTTTAGTCTAAAGTCAAGGATTTTTCAGCTTCTGATGCCCAGCCAGAGGGAAGGCTGGCGGGGCACAAGGAGTTGGGAGGGGACACAGCCAGGGCAGCTGACCCCAACTGGCCAGTGGGGTATTCCAGACCATGGGATGTCATGCCCAGTATATAAACTGGGGGAAGTGGGGGCAGGGGATCACTGCTCAGGGACTAACCGGGCATCAGTCAGCAGGTGGTAATTGCACTGTGCATCACTTGCATATTCCAATCCTTTTATTATTACTGTTGTCATTTTATTAGTGTTACCATTATTAGTTTCTTTTCTGTTCTATTAAACTGTTCTTATCTCAACCCACAAGTTTTACTCCCCACTCCCCCATCCCACTGGGTGGGGGAAATGTGAGCGAGTTGCTGTGTGGTGCTTACTTGCTGGCTGGGGTTAAACCACGAGGCTTAATTTGTTTGTCCCCCACCCCACCCCAAGGCACAACTGTCACTAGACAACTTTTTTCCAAGCTGCCTAACTTACCGTAAGAAAAACTACCCAGGTTACTGCTGTACTTTCCACTGGGAGGATTATATATTTGCCTGGCATCCCTTTTTGGTCCTGCCGAAGCTTTCTTTGGGGGTGAACTTGAGGTTGTATCTTCACTTGCTCTTTTTTGACTGACAGAAGAAAACAAAAACAGACCATTACACCCCTGTGGTGACAAGTACAGGAATAGCAGTTCAGCCTCAAAGATTAACCACTGGGAGCTAGCAGCAGCTAATGAAGATGCCCTGAATAATACTTCAAAAGAGGAAGTAAGCTAGTCTCCAGTTGATTTAGTCTATTGCATCCCTAAAGCAAGACTAAGATTATCTCTCCACAGCCTTAATTCCTTCTACATGAGTGTTAATTTTTGATTGTGCACCTTTTAGCTCATGTGCTGTGTGTATCATATATACACAGCTTTGGATCTTTATTTTGCAAACAGCAAAAATTAACACCACCGTTTTCTTTTCTTATGAAAAACTTACCTTGCATCTGCCTTCTGTACTGGTTTCCAGGACAGTGTAACTGTACTTTTGTAAGAAGGAGGAATGTGGAAGAGATCCTATGGAGGCAAAAATCAGACAGTTTATTCTACAGTTAAATTCATGTAGAGTGCACTTCAAAATTTTAGCTACCTACTGAGACTCCAGAGCAACAGTTACTTCCCAACAATTTTAAATTCCTTTTAAAGTCCCACGGCAGAGGGAGAAGGCAGCAGTAGCCAACTGCTTTATCTGGCTGCCTTAGCCCATATACTTTACTAGGAAATTCAAATGAGATTTATATTAACAGAATAGCCTCTTATACTGACATAATATGCTTTCTCTCTTTCCCTGTGCAGACCAAGCATCTTATAATGAATTACAACAGCTCCTGCATGGAAACATCTGATATCCATATCATGGTAAAAGGCAGGTTTCTCAATACCGTAGGCAAAGCGTTGGTTTATCATGGTGACTGAGAGTGAGAGATGGTAAGCAAAGGAAGAGAAGAAAGGGCAGTTAGAAGAAATCAGAGTAGTTTCAAGGGCTCTGGATGAAATTCTCTTTCTGCAGCCCATCTCTCCTAGACTCTTTGGAGAAAAAGGTTCTGTATAGCAGCTCGCTTTGCCACCGACCTCCTTTACATCTCCCTGATGCTCTTCAAACTATTCTTTACCCCCCCTGCCACTGTAGGAATGGGAAATTACAGGGAAAAAGGCTTGGCCAGAATCCAGAGACCCCTAAAGCAAGGTCTTCTGCTCCTGCAGGCAACCAGCACTGCAAAAAAGGGCCTCAACACCCTATCCCACCAGCAGAAAAGGCTAAGGAACATAGATAAACAGCAGATCCAGGTCTCTTCAGAAACAATAAAGTGGCAGCAACCCTGAGCTGGCTAACACTAACTTAATAACACAATACAACTTAGTTCAAATATATTCCTTTTTTCCACACAGGTTACTCTACTGTATGAATTTACTCCTTTGTAATGTGAGGACTTACCTTGATTAAAACATTAATGTTATTGGTTATTTTCAAGGCAACCACCTTAATCTTGTTCTGTAAGAAAGAAAAAAAAAGAAACACCACTGAATACCTATTCTAGTAGCTTTAAATTATGCCAACTGCATTTGATGAAGTCGTAACATTAAACTGACTGCTCTTCCTAGACTACTGGTATAGCAATAGTAATAGCGAAAGGTGTGTACACTTCTGAGTTTTCATTACAACTATTTTTAGGCTTCTTGCAGTTTTACACTAACTAGTTGCTTTTAATGTTCCAGTGCTGTTCCCCCCAAATCTTCCCCCCAATATATGAAAATTTCCCCCTCAAAACAAAACGCAGAGCACAGTTAAGCCATATACATGTAGATGCAGACAGTAGCTAATAGTAGAAACTAAAACATCATCTTAGCTTGCAAAATACAGCATCAGGTAAGATGCAGTTGCAATAGATGTTAGCAGTTTTATTCCCTTAGTCTATTGCATGCTTACAGCAGACTGCAGCCCATATAGTGTGTGCCAGTGGTTATTTCGGTAGGCTCAATTAAAAAAATCGGAATTCCTGAACAATACTTACCTCCTCTGTTTTCAAGGCTTCTCCTGTTTTTCCTTGAAGTGCTAGACGAAGCTGTCGAATATACACCTGCAACCCTCGAGCAAAATACTGTAGCCTAAAAAATTCAAAAGCAATCTGTTAATTTTTAACTATTCCCATAAAATAAAAGCATAAGCATAGGGAAGCTGCAATATCACTTTTCCCCCCCTTTAGGAAAAATGCTCAAAATAAGTCCTCTACAAATCTGATTTGTGCTTCTTTAGCATCCAGACAATAATAATTCACACTTTCTAACGGAACACTTGCCTCTAAACAGTTACCTGATTTTAAAGTCTTTCAATTTCTCTGCATTCAGCTTGGCTGTGAGGAAGTCCGGAAGTTTACGACCCAGCTGATGGAAGCTATACAATAAACACTCCACATAACTGAATTGCAACTTGGGCTCTTCATTGCCAGCATTTTCCCCATTCTCTGCTTCCTCTGGAGGAAGGGGCATATACTCCTAAAGAACAGAAAGGAAAAACAAATGCATGAGACATGTTTATGCAGACTGACCGTTCTTTTGCAGTGTTTGAACTGGAGGGTTTATTTATGCTGAGAATTTAAAAAGTATATCCCATCCCTATACTAACATGATGAACCACTGCATGAAGTCCTGGTGCAGGTGGTTTGCCTACACTTAACGTGACTTGACACCTCTGGCTCCGAGGAAGTATTATGGGAGCACTGCTACCACAGGAAGCAACAATGTGCTGCACCAATCCTTCTGAAACAGCGCTGAATATGCTTAAAATTGTCTGGGTAGATACTGCCTTTAACAAAATCAACATTAATCACTCATGACTATAAAATTTAAAAAGAACAAAGCCACGTGAGTTTACTGGATTAAAAACATTATGCAGGTTACAGCTCTTTATATCTATGAAGGCTATGAATTGCAAAATGATGTTTGACCTTGTATCATGGACAGAGCTATCTTTGAAATAGCCACTTCAGAAAAAGGATAAACAGATAAAAATAAGTTGTTTTGATGAAAACTTTTTTTTAAAGCATTTTACATGAGTAAAAACTGAGTTAGTCTTACCAGTAATTTATCAAACAGCTTCTTCAAATTTGATTCAAGCTTTTCCATATCGCCACAAAATGAACTCATTTCAGCAAGAAGCTTCAAAACCTACACATAAGGACAGCCGTGTTTTTGTGCGTTAACTGAAAAGTACAAAGGCTTAACCTTCAACCTAAAAGCAATTATCACATCATTATAGCTGGCACAGTAGAGGTCAGCTATTACAATTAAACCTCTCCCAAACATCAGGAAAGAATACAAGGAGGAACACGCCTAGACTGTTTTTCATGTCCTCAAACAGAAACACAGGTTTGTGTGTCTAATCCCAACAAGCATCATTAGTCAACAAGTAAACAAAACTTCATCTCCCACATCTACAGAACAGCTTGCCTTCAAAGTGAGATTCACAGAGATCTAACTGAAGCTGCAGCACTGATTAAGGTAAGCAAAATTACAGGTATTAAGCCACTCCCTTAGGAGGCTAAATTAGCACAAGCCGTGCAACAATCATTTCAGTAAATGCTATGTGCTTAAAAAAAAAATTGGCAGTAATACAAAAATGATTACACCAATCTTCTTATTCTAGCCTTGCCTCAAAAGCTCGGGACAAATGACACATGCTTTAAAAGGCAACGCTCAGTCATGCCTCAATACAGCAAATTTTTTTTTTTTTCTAGCGTAGCTAGTTTTCCTTCAAGCCAAGAACTGAAAACCACTTAAAGTAGTTTGCAACTTTTAAAATAGCTGTCTTTGTCAAAGATGCTTTTTTTTTTTATGATTTGAAAGACACTTTAGCTTTGCTTACCTCTAACTGGATATCAAGACCCTCCACTGGAGTAGTCAAAGAACTGAGGTTTGGCAGAACATGCTCACAGAAGTAAGTAACAAATTTTGTGGAATGAACGTTTTTCTGCAAAAAACACCACACATTATTCAGGCTACAAGTTTGAAGGAGTTAAATGTTTT
Source organism: Elanus axillaris (assembly GCA_026212715.1). Taxonomy (NCBI): domain Eukaryota; kingdom Metazoa; phylum Chordata; class Aves; order Accipitriformes; family Accipitridae; genus Elanus; species Elanus axillaris. The sequence goes on from JANZLQ010000032.1 coordinate 23,286,252, forward strand.
TCCCCCATCACTCCACCATCCTTACAAATGCCTACCACACAGCTAGCTATACCTTAAAGCTTTATTAAAGTTCCCTCTTAACTCCTAAAACGCAGAGACCCTTCCAGGTAGCTTAAACTCAGACACTGTCTGCAACAGGGGCTGAAAAGATTGCCTATAACCCAAGAATAGTCTTTTTTAAGTGCTGCAATTGCCTGTCACTAGACTTGAAATAAACTCATACGTGCGTGAACCTAATGTAGGAATATTGTTGTAACTCACTGTAACACCTTAAATTTGAAAGAAAATGTCGAAAAGCAGAGAATAACACAAAAGCTCTTTGTATTCAGAGGCTTTAAGGATGTTTTCCAACATTTTAATACATTAGAAGCGGAAAGTGGAGAAGTACTGATATGCTGTTATTCTAACATAATCATTGAGAACACCAAAGAGAAGCTACAGCCATTAAATTTCCACAATATTCCTCATGCAAAGCAAATAAATACATACTGAGAAGAGTGGCACTGCCTGCCGAGTACACTGTAGAAGTCTGTCCACACAGTCTGGATCAGCTGGATTGAACGTTTGTTCCAGGTCGGCTTGTTCGGCTACCAGCTCCACTAGTTGTTGCCTCCCACTTACTGTCTGTAAGCTTTTTAATCCAGACAATATTTTCATAAACAGAACAAATTCCTCGCCTGTCACATCTTCCAGCACCTTAATAGAATACCAGAAAACATATTTCTATGGTGGTAATTTGCAAACCTCCAAGTGAAACCTACTTGATTTGAAAAGGTAAACTGTGCAAGTATTTAACATTTAGATTTAGCTTCTGGTAATTTAAAAACACAAGTTTAAAGGAAAACATGAAAACATGCAGTATAATTGTATGCACCTCCAAATTTAAGTACCTGCCATGAAGTTATTGTCAGCTGGGATAGAGTTAATTGTCTTCCTAGTAGCTGGTACAGTGCTATGTTTGGAGTTCAGTATGAGAAGAATGTTGATAACACACGGATGTTTTCAGTTGCTGCTAAGTAATGTTTAGTCTAAAGTAAAGGATTTTTCAGCTTCTCCTGCCCAGCCAGCGAGAAGGCTGGAGGGGCACAAGGAGTTGGGAGGGGACACAGCCCGGGCAGTGACCCCAACTGGCCAACGGGGTATTCCAGACCATGGGACATCACTCCCAGTATATAAACTGGGGGAAGTGGGGGCAGGGGATCACTGCTTGGGGACTGGCTGGGTGTCGATCTGCGGGTCGTGAGCAATTGCACTGTGCACCATTTGTACATTCCAATCCTTTTATTATTACTGCTGTCATTTTATTAGCATTATCATTATTAGTTTCATCTTTTCTGTTCTATTAAACCGTTCTTATCTCAACCCATGAGTTTTACTTCTTTTCCCGATTTTCTCCCCCATCCCACTGGGTGGCGGGGGAGTGAGCGGCTGTGTGGTGCTTAGTTGCTGGCTGGGGTTAAACCACAACAGTTGTGCATAGGAAACATTGTTTTTCTTGAACTCTAACCTTAAGAACAAATTTCTTATTTAACAAAATTGTATGCTTCATGCAGAATAAATGTTAAATGAATATCTACTCATCATTATTTTAATACTTTGTCTTTCTCAGCTTGGGGAATGCACAGGAATCTCATGAAATTCAACAAATACAAATGCAAAGTCCTGCACCTGGGATGAACGAACTTCCCTGCATCAGCACATGTTGGGGACTGATGGGCTGGGGAACTGCTCTGTTGAAAAAACCTTCAGGGTTCTGAGGGACAGCAGGCTAAAGGTAAGTGTCAGCAGCATTCCTTGCGTGATTAACAGCATCCTGGGCTCTGACAAGAGCATAGCCAGTAGACTGAGGGAAGCAAAGGGATTAAGGATTCTCCTTTGCTATGCCCTCACTAGATCAAATCTGGAATACTGCACCTAGTGTCCGGCCCTCCTTTAAGAGGAAGTTGTTGATAAACTTTAGAAAGCTCAGCCAACAAGGTGGTAAGTGTCTAGAGCACATGACCTGTGAGGAGAAAGAACCTAAGGAAACTGGGCTTTTTCAGCCTAAAGGAAAAAAGTCTTAAGGGGGTGAGGTGACCTAATCTTCCAATACTTCAGAGCAAGTCACCAAGAGTAGGAGCCAGGTTCTTTTCTCACCCTGTCCACCTCAGTAATGATACAAAACTGAAACGGGAGGTTCCAAATGCATAAAGAAAAAAAAAAAAGTCATGTTGAGGGCAATTAAACATTGGAGCTGGCTGCCCAGACAGTATGGGAAATTTCCATCCTTAGTGGTTTTCAAAACCCAACTGGACAAAGCCGAAAATCTGACCTGAATTCAGCTGAGCATGACTCACTGAGGTGATCAATCTTCCAAAGTCCCTTTCTAATCTGAATGATTCTATGATTTTAATAAAAGTTGCTCTTACAAAATGAGAAGAGCCTAGCATTATTTCAACAGTCCCACAAAAAAACGCTGTGAAGTTTGGATTGTAGCAGAATAGGACAACTAGAAGACCACATTTGTACAATGCTTATCTCTACACGTGGTGTAAACAAACATACTTCCAGAGGAACTCCAGTGATAGCTTAATACTTAAGTCCATCCTGAAATAAGACACTTACCTTCTTTGATTCAGTCAATATGAACTCTTCTACCTCCTTTGTCATCACCTCCTCAGGCAGAGTTTTCAGTTTTGTAGAAAGGAACTTGATGGCTCGCTCTCTCACAATATCCTCTCCCTGAAGAATTTGACTGAATAAGCCTCCCAAAGTCCCTGAATGGAGAATACGTCAGGTAACACTCATTATTTTAAAGTTAAGACCTGAACCCTCTATGCAGGAAAAGTTTCTTCCTGTAAGACTCCATGACACGTTTTAAAGTAACTGCTATACTAACTTTTAAGTAAAACCACAATTTTCACATAGCTTGACACAAGAATCCAGATAATTTTATTGGTCCGTATAATTCAGATCTGCAATTATTGAGAAGTTTAGTATCATTTGTAAAACCAAACAATGAGTGTGTGTGTAACTAACTTTTGCATTGTACTAAGAAGATACAAAATTGAACCTTGTTCTCATTCTACTAGAGACTGGGAAGTATTAATAAAAGCCATTTATAGGAAAAAAAAAGCATCCTTTACCTTTAGCATCCATCTTAAATATACTGAGCAAAGCATTGTTCACCAAATTGAATTCTGCAGAATCATCTGAAGAGAGAAAAACACACCACTATGCATATTCTTGAAATGCAAACATAAGACCAGAAATACAAAGAAAGATTTTTGATATCACACAAAAAGGATTCTATCCTCAGCATTTAGTTATAAACAACATAACTTGTATTTTTAATGGCTGCTGGATAAACGAGCTGACCTCTAGGTAAAATGAATAGTTATTTCTTTTAAAATGCTTAAGTGACCTACAGTATTTCTAGGTGGGAGAAAGAATTTTCCTCTTGAACTAAATAGAAGAATGTGTAAGTCTCAAAAAAAAGTCTCTTCTGAGATGCCTAGAGACTTAATCATGCATTTTTAATATAAACTTGAGTACCTAATATTTAACACTCTAACTTACTGAATTTAAAAAAAAAATACACATTGTATATTAAATTCCAATTTAAATATTTTGTACCAAAAAATGCATTGTGTGGAAGAAAAGGCCTTCAGGATTTTTAAAGTTCCCAAGTACCTGGATCAGGAATCCAGTAATTCTTTTTCAGCAAGCAATTTGCTGCAGTCCATATCAGGAGGACTTCTTTTTTTTGTTCCACCTCCCCTCCCCTTCCCTTTTTCTACAGATGCTTTCAGAGAACTTGTATGAAAAAAAATTTGTGATATTTAGAAGAAAGATTTTCAGTTTAGCTTAGGTTAATTAGTGACCTTTCAGCAGAAATAGCAGCATAACTGTACAGTAAATATAAAGTGGGGGAAAAGAGCAGAAGCACGATATGAATGGCACTGGTACAGACTGCTATGTAACAAATTATGAACCAACAAAAAACGTTTTACAGAACAAAATTATATCCATTTTTAGGCGTGCCACAAAGAGATCAGCCAGGAAACTACCAATGTCTCCTACCTGACTGTAGAAGCTGGGTCAGTATGTCTGCTACCCGAGGAAGATTATCTCCAGTGGCAAACTGAGGCAATTCCTTGATTGCTTGTCGCCGGATCTGTCAAAATTGTCAGTATCATGGAAATAGGTTAAGCAAGTCAACTACCACAGTTTGGCAGAAAAACCAGCTGAATTTGTGAAAATGAACACATATTCTTTTAACATGAGTATCATATTCAGAAAGTGATGTTCAAGTTTCAGACTTTAATGGCAGTTCAAACTTCCTATTTGCTATGAAACTATTATGACATATTTGTGAAGAAAAGAATATATTTTTCTTACATCTAAGCAGCACTGGAGGAAACCCAAATCCAAACACCACCTCTGTTCACAAAATCTTTCATTTGATCAACAAAACGAAGGGCTGGAATCTGTGTTACTATGGAGTCTTATTTGCTAACAGGAAGGACGGTTTTACAGCTATGCATATGGCAGAAATAAACTCTAGGTTTTGTTCCCAGCACTGACAAAAATCCTTGAATGATCTGCCTAAATCATTCAAGATCTGATAAGCAACAGTGCTTCAAAGGTACAGCTTCTATCAACACCACAGAAGCAGCATAAAGCATCTCAAGACTTCTGCAACAATAATACATTCAGAATCGTATTCCCATGGTTCTCAGGTGTGACAGATTTTCTTGCCTTCCAGCACAATGTATTAGAACCAATTATCACAAAGTGCTTTTTGAAAGGAAAAAATGTAATAGATATTCAAATAAACTGCATCTAAGTGTCTTTCTACAGAGCTATTCCTTTGATGGGAGTGAAAAAGACAAACGAAAACTGATGTGTCTTTCCATACCATCACACAATAGATTCTACTATTGCAGGAATACAACTAAGTTTTCTAAAGACCAACACTGCCCTCCCAAAAGACATAGCCTACAAAAAAAAAAAAAAAAAAGAAAAAAAGAAAGGAATATCAAAATACAAATTCAACATATCAACTTGCTCTAAGCTTCTTATTCTTACAGAAACATCTTCATCCTCACAGAGGTCCAGCTGGGCATTGATAGCTGAGTCAGCTAGCTCAGGGAAATGCTTGAAGAACTTAGGAATAAATTGGGCTGCAAGTCTCTTCTCCTTGGCACCTCCTTTCACACCATCCAAGATTGCCTGGTACGCATCCTTATGCTGAAAGAGGAATAAACAGAAAAATCTTGGGGTCTTCCCAAGACAAGGAAAGGATTTTTTTCTCTCCCATTCACTTCAGCTATTTAAGTGAACTATATTATACAAGCTTCGTACAAAGAAACTTCTCAGACCAATATAACTGTGCCAATGTAGTAAAATTTGCCTCTATTGACTGGTTTTTACTGTTACTCCAATTCCTCTGTCTGTTCCAAGTGCTTACAGTTCAAATTGCCAGCCCTAAGGCTAACAGCTCTTGCACGCCAGTTGTGATTAGATTAGTGCAGACTCAAGGAATTACATGGTCACCTTCACTGGACTCGGGCAGTTTTTCAAGCAGTTTCTGCCTTCTGTCTGCTTGCTTATTGTCTCTCAAGCAGAGGTTACCTCTCCCAACAACTGTGCTACTGGAATGGATCACAAATGATTTTTAATGTGTATCATGCTAAAGCATCTCTGGCACCTATTCAAGCAGTTAACTTAATCTGAGATAAAACAAAGTTCTTAAAAGATCTGTTAACAGAGACTAGGTCCAAAAAAAGAAAGAAATTTCCAGTTGAAATACAGAAATAAATACTTCAGCAACAGAGTAGAATATTCTCTAGCTGCTCCAACTAGAATCACACAGGTGCTTCTGATTTTGTGCCTGCAGGACTAAAACTTTGGAATAAATTGAAGTCTTCGTTGTGGTTAGCTATGAGTTTGCGAAATAAAAGTCAGCATTATTAGGATGCTAGCAGAAATCAGCACCTTCTATCATTAATTTTCATCACGGCTGCAACAAGAATGTTTTAGACAACTTATCCTACTTCGAACAGCAACCTCAATTTTTTGCTCTATTAAATTTCCCAGAGCCACATGTACTGTCACCTCTACTCCACATAAAAGTTCACCCATAGCAAATAAAGGTATTTACAAAGCAGTACACTGCATTAATTCCTTCTCAAGTAAGCTGTATTTTAACATTCAGTACCAATGCTCCTTACAACACTCCCTACACCTCATTGATAGCTCTCCGTGTTGCCATATTCTGAACTGGATTGAGACACTGATCTGGAATAAAAATAACCAAGGAAAAAAAATGGTTACTTTTCAGCCAATCCACATCCCCATCCAGTTTGCTCTGTAGGTGTTCCACCACAGTGCACTCAACAGCAAAGGCAGGAATGAGCCAGCACAAACTAACTATGAAATACACATTATTATAGTCACAGGTTATCAGACTGCACATTAAGAACAACTTTTTTTGTGGAACAAATTACTTAGACTTAATACATATTTAAAAGGCATTCATACAGCAACGAAATAGAGTAGCTTGTGCTCCATGAATTTCTATTACTGCATGCCAACTAGTCCTGTCATTTAGGCAAAATACAGTTCAGGCAGGAATTTGTTTTACCCTGCACCTGGCAGCACTGAATGCTCAAGAAAAAAGCAGGCAACTGCAGAAGCAGCATCAACCTTCAGTTTTGCACATTTCCTCCCAATCCATAACACAGGAACGTCCTAAACCAGAGACAGTGTCCAGACCTTTATTTTTAGTAACTGTCAATTGACCATTAATTTCTCTAGATTAGTTCTCAGACCAATTCATACTCTATAATGTCCTGTGACAAGTTTCACAACGTGTTATGGAGAAAGTTAATCTTCCTCTTTACTTAAAGCCTGTTTCCTAATAGTTCTTGTCAAGTTCTCACCTTCATTCCACTGAAGAGGTAGACTCATCATACCTGAGCCCGTTTCTCAACTGAAACACTCTTTTACAAGCTCAATACTTCTGGTCTTTTAAATTACTCCTGTTAATGTCGTACTTCTGGTTCTCCCCTTGCACTTCTCCACATGTTCAAGGTTTCTTTTTTTGAGACAGGGCGACCATGACTTTTTGTAGTGAGAGATCACATTCATACAGTCGTTAAGAGATAATAAGGTAATAAGAGGGATAAAACTGATGGATAAGGACTCATGACTTCTCAGAATGCAAAAATTGGAGACATCAAATAAGATTATGAAATGACAAGTTCAAAGAGGATAGCTCCTTCACAAAGGTTAATGAAGCAATGGAACATTTTGCCACAGAACGTTTGTATGCCAGAAATATAATCTAATCAGTTAAAAAAAGCATCAGAAAAGTTCACTGAAGAACAATCTAGCAAGATATACTAATTACAAAGGTACTATCTCTGGGTCTGGAAGTTCACAAGCTGGAGAGGTGCAAAGCTGGGAGAACATGTCAGGAATCATCATTCTATACTTACCCTCGGAGGTTCTTACACATCTGCTACTGATCCCTGTCATAGGCTGCTTTTCTTAACTACGCTGGAGTTTGTTCTACCTAAAATTGCCATTCCAATCTTACAAAAGCTACCCACAATAGTCAAACTGATGATGAACTATGTATTTGTAAAACGGCACAGCAACAGCATCTGTTATATTCTGCATCTCTCCCCATAGTTCCCAACATTTTAGTTGCATTTTTTGGTTGGCTCCGAGATGACATTTTTGTTGGACTGTCTGCAAGGATACTTTGTTTCACAAGGCCATAATTACTCAAGCAAAGTGAACAGACTTGAATTAAAAACCAAACCAACAACTTTTTTAAAAAACCCCAAACAAAATCCCACCAAAAGACCACCATATTATTTGTCCTCTTAAGGTACTTTTACAAATGACCTTGCATAGCAGTATCTGGTTTAAAATCCACTACTAGGTACGTGCAAAGCTACTTTCCTACTATGTACAGTATGACCAAAAAAAAAAAACAAACACCCAAACATGTGCTGCTTTTTCAGGTAGCCATTGAGTAAAATGAGAGCCTGTTACAATTAAAAAACTAATTTTAACTAACCATAATATTTTGTATTAGTAATATACCAAGTCATCCTCTTTTTTTGAGCAATTCAGTAACGGTATAAGCAAACAGCAGATTTTGGCAGGACTTTAGAGGTAAAAGTCTCCTCTAGCCATGAGGATCGACCTTCCATTCTTGCCTTAAAGAAAAGAAAACCGAAGGGCTATAGGCAGTTACCAAACCATAACAGACTTCACCTTCCTCCAACGAACCTTTTAGCAAGGGAGCCTGCCAGAAACTCTCCGGAACTGCAACTGCACTGGATCAGGTTTGGGTGACTATCGGTGTCTTTTTTAAAGCCTGAATTCACTAGGCGAAACTCCCCACCCCCACACAAAAAGCAGTCTGACTCTAGCTAATAACTAGTTAGTATCTGCGACGCCACATTTAAAAGGAGAGCTACCGACAGGACGGGAGAAGGAGGATGCTGCAACAGCGACCAAAGCTGCTGCCGTCCTTACAAAACCGCAGCCGCGAAGATTATCTCTGCTCCCCCCTCCCCCGCGCCTGGGTCGTGAGGAAACCTAGACCGAGAACAGCCCCGGGGACGAGCCGTTTGTCCGGCGGGGCGAGCAGGCCCCTGCGGCAGCATTCCATCCCGTCCCGCTCCCCCACCGCCCGCCCAGTCCGGAACTCCCCGCTGGGGCGGCGCCGCCACGCTACTCGAGCCCGAGGCCTAACGAGGCCTTGCAGGCCGCAGCCACGCCGCACCTGGCCCGCCGTCTCAGTGGCGTCCGCCAGGATCCCGTAGTTACGGTAAAGCTCCTCCACAGTGGGCATGATGCGGCGGGGATAGGGGCAAAAGCCGCCTTTTTGCAACAGAAGCCGCCGCCGCCAACCGCCGCCGCTGACAACCGCCGCTACCGCTCAGGCCGCCGCCGCCGTCAGCACCAACGAGGCGGAGCGCCTGCAAGAGCGGCCGTGATCAAGCTCCTGCGCAGCGCCCCCAAGCGGCGGGGCGGTGGTGCTGCCGAGGCGCAGTAAAGTCGAGGGCGAGGGGGGGTGGTTGGACCCACGCCCCCCCCCCAATGTGTTGTATATCAGTAGAGTTTAGGTGATACTAAACTTTATTCAACATAAACAACAGTGCCCCGGGTCCCGCGTGGCGCCTCGTGACTGTGTTTTCGTCATCGGAGCGCAAAACATCACACGGTCTCACGAGCTGCCTGGTTGTTAAAAATAATTTCAGATTTAGGTGGGTTTTTATCCGCCTGGGCCCTCAGTCTCGAGCCACAGCACCCAGGGGCTTTTCTTGCTGTCAGGGGAGAGTGCGTGTTTGCTCAGGGATGTGCCGTGTCCTTCACCTTTTGCAGCCTTGCCTTTTTTTATTTTTTTTCGGGGCTTTTCTTCACACTCCTCCTCCTTTCCCTCATTGCAGTCTTCCCCCCGGCTACTCCTTTCTGTATCCCTTTTTGTGTCTCATATATAAATACTGTGAAAGACTGTCATGCACTGAGCTCCTGGGGCAAGGAGGAGACCATTTTCCCGTAATTTGGTGACTTTCATCATCTTTTCCTGCAGAGGAAAATACCCTCAAATTCCAGCATATAGAAACCAAAGTTTCTGCAGCTGATGTCAATGGAGGCAGCATGCACGCGGTAGGCTCAAATGACCTAAATATAAATTGTGGCAAAAGTTAAAAGGCTGTACGCAGCGTCTTCCCCTCATCTCAAGATGCTTTAACATCCTGCTGATTTCACAGGCGCTTAAAATGAAAGAGGATTCCCCTCACGTCAGCCTGAGGCCGAGCTAAGCAAGACGCTGGACCTTTCCTTCTATCCTTTCCAGCAGGGTGAATGGTGCTCTGAGAGGCATTTGAAGCCACAGTCTCATCCCCCTGCAGGGATGTATGGTGGCATCAATTATTTACCTTCCTTCCGTTGTTCCTCTGCTCTTGCAGTGTTTCAGCAAGTGCCGCAGTGACGGCAGCCATAACCGTTCTCGGTGCCTTTACCTCTCCGCAGGTGGACACGTTCATGTGGTTCTGGCTTGCTCTGACGGCGTCCGAGGGTGCGGAAGACTGCGGCTGATGTCAGGTCCAGGAGAGCACTAACCACGGCCTGTCCCTTGGTGTGTTTGCGACCGCAGCATTTACCCAAAGTAATCTTCTTGAAAGAATGTGCTGGTTAATCTTAGTAGCAGGAACAAAATGTAACATGAGAGAAAAAAATATTATGAATGCAGCAAAAGAGCGAGGTGCGTGACTAGCTTACCTGAAGCTTTCATTTTCTAGGATGGGACAGCTTCCTCAGGCAGGCTGGCGGATATTAAGAGATGTCAATCTTTTGCCCTCCAGCATCTTCCAGGCAGCATCACATCTGAATGCAGACTTTAAAACTCTTTATAATCATCTGTATCATCACTGCCATGGCCAGCTTTTACAACTTGGCCTGAAAGGAGGAAAGGTGAACCTCCCATTTGATTGCTTTTCAACCCCCCTGAAATGTTTACATAGATGGATGTGCCTCGTTATCTCCTTTTCTTGCTTGTTTCCTCAACAGCACGCTATTAAACTGTGATTACATTCTAAGGCAAACATTGATAATCAGATAAATATGTAGCATTTATACCGTACTGTACACAGGAGAGCTGTGGAGAAAAAAAGAGAAGTAGGCATGAAGGGAAACAGGTGTGAGGGGGGTTGTGTGCTTTCCGCGGAAGACTGGCACTCCATGGCGGAGCGGAATGGGTGCTGGAGATCCCAGGGAGCAATGGGAAAGGAAAGTGGACTCAAGTGCTGGACTTTGGCTGCACTACAGGGAGATTAATGGGTGGGGTGGTAAGAAATTTCAAAATACTGTAATAACATTATATATTCTGTTATGTGTAAGTACGTGTTATTTTAATCACATTTATATATGTTTTTTCCTAACATATATTATATGCCTTGGAATTATACTTTTTCACCTTCTCTGGCAATGATACATTCAGATGTGGACCTCATCTTTCTAATAGAGAACATGCAAAATGAAAAGGGGTTTTCAGAGCCACATTAAGAAAGTGTTTTCTCTGAGGTTTGTTCTATTTCCATCCTTTGATCTTTCGTGTGTCGTCCTTTGGGTTTGTTTCCTCACTTACTTCCTTGTTGCTTTACATCATTCTTCTCTTCATTTTTTCTCTCCTTACAACAATTTCCATTTCCCAGTCTCTACTTTTCACTTATATATGAAATATATATATATGAAATATTTTTTATAATGAACCTGTTTAAAATTAATTGCCATTAGTCTTTAGCATTAATATGGAAGGAATATGAATGAAGAGCTGACAGTGTTACAAGTTTAGTAGACATTGTTTGACATTATTTTTCAAAGTTAGTCAGGGGTCTCTTGGTTTGTTAATGTTGGGATAGTTTTGGAAATGTATCTTTAGAAACTCAAAAGCTTGAAATGCACAGTTGAGGATAATACGTAACTTTTTCAGCCTCCTAGTTTCAAGAAATATGATTAATTTGGCCTTCAGTCAGGATTTTCCTCCCTTCATTCTTCTCAGTCTCCTCATGCCAGTGCATGTGGAGATAACCTTATGGTAAGTTATGGACTCATTTGATACCGACGTGTTATCATTATACATTTGACTTCCATTCCCACACACTGCCCACTAATCCATGTACACTGGAATCATTGCAGATCTCTGCACAGTTTTCAGCAGGTTCTCCAGAGGAAAAATAATGTACTTGTGAAATCAATGAAACGTGCTTTTTTCCTCAGAGGATTAAAAAAAAAAAAAGACTATTCTTGTCCCACAGCTGCCCTGGTCTTTGGTGGAGGACAGACTTGAGGCAGTGCCATCATAGACTTCAGTTATGCCCATGCCAGAAGGACAAGGCATGCTTAATGAAAATTTCCCACTGGAACAGTGGTTTAATCACATGAACCCTCAGTTACCAAACCTGGGAGGTTTCTGTGGTAAAGTGTCTGAATCCCGAGCCCATTTGTTGGTTTATGCCAGATAAGCAATTGCTCCTGGATTTTCTGTTTCTTACTCTGTAGAATTGGGCTCGAGTCACTGATGGACCTTAGTTTTACAAATGAAGGGATACAGCAATTAGCCCCCGCCCATCTTTTTCAGAAAAAGGTGTCCAGATATCACAGGGGAATACAGTGAATGCATAGAAACGTTCCGAGACATACAGCCTTTTATTGGCATGTATTAAAGCGCTATCTAGCACGGCTACAAACATCTAACCGCTGCCTTCAGCCACGCACAGACTTCCCCCAGATTAATTCTAGTGTAATCTGATTTTCTTGCAAAATTTCTCCCTGGCAAGGCTGCTTTTTTTTCCCAGAAAACCGGCAGCCCCTGCGCCTGCCTGCTGCGTGGCCGAGCGGCCCAGGCCCCTCAGCCCAGGCCCCTCAGCCCAGGCCCCGCAGCTCCTCCGCGCCAGCAGGCGGCGCTGTGCCCCCGCGGATGCGGCCGGGCGCCCCCGCGGCTGAGGCGGCCGGCGGCGCTGCCGCCTGCCCGCTGTGAGGAGAGGGGCCGGCGGCGGAGGGAGGGAGGCCTGTTCCCTCCCACGGCACCCCACCGAGCCTTTATGAAACGGTCCCCAGGCAGTATTGAGAACCGTGAGGCGCTGCCGTCTGAAAAAGAAACGTGTTACACACGGGCTGTTCCAAGAGACGTCGGCCAGAAAATGAGATTAGAGAAATAAAGTTGTTTTTTTCGTGCCCCCCCC
>JANZLQ010000032.1:23299048-23341572 GCA_026212715.1 Elanus axillaris
CCCCCCTCTTTTTTTTCAGGTGGCTGCCTTTGTATGTGTGGTAGCAGCAGTATGATTGTACCCATCTGACTGTTCACCCGGCTATGGTGTGTAGGAATTTCAGAGTATGCTTTTAAATGATTTGTGAACCTGTTAGTAATGCTCACTCTGTTCTATATAGTTCTGGAGCTGCCATAGCCCCGACAAAGCATTTGTGCCTCGCATGTTAACTATAGTTAATTGGCACTATTATTTGGAGCCCAGAATGCCGTGTGCCTTTCCATACGGGCAAGGTTGTGTAAAGATGGAAGACTCGGCCCTTGCCAGAATCAGCTTGATTCTCTTGTTTGTGTGGAACGATCATGCAGCAGTAATGGAGAGGAAACATCTCAAAGGGTAGAAAAACGTGGCTGTGAAATATAATATTTGGCAAGAAGACTTAAAAATGGACGTAGCATCTACAAATTGTTCAGCTTAAACAGTGTCTGTGGAAGGGGGACAGATGACTGTGTTGTACTGAGTTTATTCTACTTTTGAAAAGTTCCACGTGTATACAGTGCTGGTGAGGGCAAATTAACGGGACAGATAATGACTACTCTATCCTTCTTTTGAAAAGATATAAAATGATTGGGATGTTTATTTTCAACAGGCTGGAGTCTGGATGCGTTGTGCCTCTCTGCTAGTGTGGTCATCATCGACTTGCTATGCCGTGATCCCTTCTGCCTCCTGGGACATTTCAACATGAGCCTGCTGCTTCTGTGGGCTCACTCAGGGCAGGTTTCATCTCTGAATTCTGACTCCAAGCATCTGTATTTCCATGCTGCCAGTTCAGGGTCAGTGTACTGGAGCAGGACAGCAGTGGCCCAGCTGTACCCACTGTTTACTTCCAGCCAGTTTCTAAACTCCTGGCAAAGAGGAGGTTCAGGGGCCCTTGGAAAGGTGGACCGGGAGGAGGATGTTTAGAAAGTTGTAATGAAATGAGCAAGGGGAGGTTGAAGAGTAAGGATATGGAAACTGCAACAGGAATTTATAGGAGCCCCTCTGGAAGGGCAATGAAATACCAGCAGCTCTAGGACTGACTGTCATACTGACAAGGACGAGGTCTTGGTCATCCAGTTACAAGAGCTAGAGATGAAGTGGTAGTGTGCTTGCTATGCTGAAGTACTCCCTTACAAGCACCAGGGAGGGAACCCCTTTCTGTACTTGTCTTTCTTTTAATTGTTGCTATTCATGTGATTATACATAAGTGCCATTAACTACTGTGATTCACTATGGGATTTTCTATCCTGTCATTCTAGCCTGTATGTCACTAAAGGAATGACTGGGTTTGCTTTTCATACTTGTTGAAAACCCCTTTCACTTCTACACAATCATTAAAAAAGAAAGTTACTGGTTTTGAAAATGTTTTCAGTTAAACATGAGCATAATTGAAAAGCGGTAGTAATATTTTCAGGAAACTTTCAAAAGGAAGGTACCATAAAACACACTTTCCAAACATTGGAGTGTGGCTAGACATGAAACTTCTCATACAATTTCATATGAACATTCATGGCATATTTCATGAAATATTCCCTGCCATTCCAGTGAAGTATTTCCACAACTTGAATAAGATATGACCCTGGAATCACACAAAGCAGACCATACAAAATAGTCATCTAATGTTTTGTGAAATGTTTCAAATAACTACATAAAATATTTGTGCTACCAGCCATGAAGTATTTGCTCTCAATACCTTGTTAAAGTCTTGAAATTCATAGCAATAGTCATGGAATGTAACACAAAGAAAGCAACACAGCCACAAGTTTAATCAAATGTAAGTATAAAATCACCAAAAGCGGGAACATAAGGCACCCTTGAGTACATGTCCCAGGCAACCGTCACTTTGGAGAAGGAATTGAGCGCTGCTGCCTCCCAGCATTCATGGAGTATTTTCCACCTTGTTCTCACAAGCACTGGGCAAAACTCAGCACTTTGAGCAACAGCAGGTAGCACTCCATGGCATTTCCACTTATTACGAGGCAGTAGTATTTCCCCTTTTGACACTCGGATGCTTTCTAATGTTGTTCTTTAGCAACAAATAATTAGAAAACTTCTTTCTAGCATGCATGTTATCAAGGAAAAGATTTAACAGGAACAGGTGACAGGTACAAATCAGCAGTTTTGTTGAATACGAGTTTGAGAGTCCCTGGCATTATCAGTCGGGACTGTTTCTGGACCATCTGCGTTCATATTAGTAAGTCTGCTGTTGTGCTCATCCAGGTATTGAAGCCCTAGGCAATGGTACCCATTTCTACTAACAGCCTCTGACACTTTGCGCAGGAGAAAGAGAGAATAGACATCCAACATTTCTTTTTTCAGACTCCCAACCATGTGTGTACAAAGCGCTCAACAAGCTCTGAACATTGGCCAACCTTGTAACAGCCACTGACACTGCCTTTTGAATGCCACTGCCCACCTCCAGCACGGAAGTCTGATCTGTCTGCACCACACCGAGCTGGGGCAAACAAGGATGGCACGCTTATCCGCAGGAACTCTCGTGCTTGAGCAGGTGGCAGTGACTTTGAGCTGAATGGTGCACAGAGATCCAAAAATTTGGTCTGTCTCACCCGGAAACTTGGTAGATGCTGACGGTTGTTCCAGGACCTTCCCCACCGCTTGCCTCTTGCTTGATAAATTCAGAACCAGCATTGCAGCCATGGATGCTGACCCAGCTCCCACACTGAGCAGCCTGATGTCCTGTGCCTTCCAGTGCTCCTGAGGCTGCTGCTGGTGAGACAGCTGTTGCCACCGGTTCCAAAAACATGCGAGAGCTGTTCCGCAGCACAGTGGCAGATTGGCAGTGCTAAAGCCACATGGCAGCAAGCTGTGAAAACTTCTCCGCAGCTTCTGTGTATTTGCAGTGGCATTTGTCAATGGCATGGAGCACTGTTTTTGTCTATGCTGGCTGATAAGAGTGTGAAAATGACAGTGGCTGCGCAGAAGGAGCTAGACGGTGACAAAAGAGACAGAAGAATCGTAAGGATCTGAGGTTTGTTTTTAGCTGGTTTTGGCCATGTTGTCCAGAGCTACTTCAGAAAAATCCCAGCAGTGGAGGTGGAATACCTGGAATACTTGGAATATATGTTCAAAGTAGCACTTAATAATAAAAGGTCCCTGGCACCTGGATGAAATACTGTAGGCTGTAGCAGGCTGTGTAAACATGGCTACGGACACCACAGTCTGCAGCACTTACTGTGCCCCAAATCATATTTCGAAACAGGATCTCTGAGTAGCCCATCCCTTTCTGCTTGGAACTGGACTAGATTTGAATTAAATAGTATTCCTCTAACACTTTGAGCCACTCTAATGAGAAAAATCATCCTAAATAGATTCAGGCCTTTATTACGCTGGAAAAAGTGTGATGGTAATGTCTATCTCCAATTACCCTAAAGAAGAAGCAAAATATTCTTTTCCCTTCTCTAATTTATCGAACTAGAGAAATTAGACTGCCAGGGAGGTTTTTTTCTGGCATAGCTCTAAGACTTTTGTTGTCATGGGGATGTCAATTAATGGGGTAGTTTGTTATGTTCTTAACCCAGCTGTGCCAGCTAAACTTTTGCATGCAGACCAGGTCTTTCACTATTATGAAAACTCACAAAAATAGCAACTGAGCCTTCTGTTTTATAAATTGTCTTCTGTACACCTTAATGTTTTTCTCCTCCATACCATACTGTATTCAGCAAATGAATGTTCAGGCATGTATTGTGTGCATACAGATTGGAAGATGCAGTAAACCACACAGGTTTTCTAAATGCACACAGGGATAAACAATCTGAACTTTACTGGCATCGCTGGCTGTGTGCAGATCCTGCAGGTGCATATTGTAAGGTGCAGGCCGTTCCTGTGCCTTTTATGATCTGCAAAGACACTCATGTATAACATAAGGACGCACATTTGTGCATATACAAAATGTCTGGCATCATGCACATGCCAAATATATAGTCAGGTGTGTAATGCGTGTCTGAGTGCATGATTATGCATTTTGTGGGGTAAATACAAAATCTTTTATACTTTGTATGCTCATTTGTCGTAAATGTGTGGAAGTGTATAGAATTCCACAAAAAGATTTTAGAGTATGCAACGTGATGTGTACATGTCACTGAAAGCGTCTTTGTGAGCACATCTAACTACACTGTGTTGGCAATTCTACCTTTCCCACTAAAAATATTCTTTAAATACCCAATAAAGTTCTCCCATGCCTACCAGGAAAGTTAGGATTGCTAAAGGACTGCAAAAAACCCTGGAGAGGAACAGCTATTACAGCATTTTCCTAGATGTTTTGCACTGGAGCTCTGCAACTGTCTCCTCTACCCCAAGAACCTGTGCTCCTTGGAGCACACGAATATTCTGTGCTGAGTAGAAACCCTTGCTGTCTGCCAGCAAAATGTTGACAGTGCCCTTTGTTGGGTTCCCCGGGGAGTTCATGCAAATCACTTTGAAATACAACAAACCATAGGGTCCCTAAATGCTTCTAAACAAGACCAAATTAGAAAAAGGCTTCACATTGAAAACATAATTTTCAATTAGAGTCTATTCAGTGGGAATGGGAATGGGGCGGGGGAGAGCTGGCATGTAAGATAAGCCGGGTTTGTTAACATGCTTTGAAAATGCTTGCTGGCTAGCATGCCTTTTTTCCCTTGCAAATGCTCACCTTGCTGTAATTTGGTGACATTTCCACAGTTGCAATATGCTCTGCTCTTGTATTTCAGGTAGAAATGAACTCTGCCCAGCAGCAGGTAGTCTTGAGACAACCATCAGCAGACTGTGTTTATGTGTCATGTACACAGCCATGCGTTGCTGCACAGGCTGAAAGCTGGGAAAGAAACAAGTCGTTTCTCTCCTCAGTCCATCCCTATTAGTATCAGCCAGTGCATTTATGAGAGCACTGAACAGGGAAGCTGATGACTGAATGGCCAGAGACCAAAGTGACATCTCAGTCCCTCCAGAACAGCGCAGCGTGTCTTTGGTGTAAGTGCTGTGGGAGGTGTTTTTTCCGTGGATAGACAGTGCTAGTCTGCAGGAAAGGCGCTGGGGACCCTTCACTACCTGACTGCTTTGTGTCAGTATTCCTCTCTCCTAACAGAGGAAGAGCAGCAAGTTAGTTGCTGCTGCAGCTACAACTGCTAGAAGGAGAGACCTGAAGTACATCGTAATTGGCTACTGTTTCTTTTACCCCTTATTCTTTTATTCGCTCTACTCTCCAACATGTGGCAGCACTGAGTGTTTTTCCTAGTTTTATGAATAAGGGTGAATGTTCCTTATCCTTTTCTCCCTGCTTTGGTTTGCTTACTTACATTCCATTGGCTTGGACCTCCTTTAGAAGACCTCCTTGTCTCATCCCATTTTCTTTCCCTTCTCACCTAGTTTTGTTTTGTTACTTCTTGTTGCTCTTGTTAGAAATTATCCCGTCCCTGCCTTTAATCTCAGGAAATATGAGCCTTGCCACCTTTTGGCATGGCTGTGCCGTGGTACTTGCCCAGTGTATGGCATCGCCCATCCCTGTGTCCATTTGTACATGCCGTGTAGGTTATCTGCCCTCTCTCTTACATTTCAAGGCACGGTGCTTGAGATGCTCTTTCACATCTGTGTATCCCTGGGACCACAGGAACTCATTGGACCAGTGCCTCAGCTCATCACCTGGCCAGCTGCGTGGTCCCTGCTCACCTCACCATAGCCTACCCCTGAGATGAGGAGTGCTGCCTCAGGTCCACAGCACACACTTCCTCACCTTCATTTTCTGTTCTGGCATCGGGGAGAGAGACATTGATGGTATTTGGAATGATCAGGAGGATCAACGCAGCTCTTGTTGGAATAAGCAGTCTGAAATTTCCTTTATCAAAGCCAAGGCCAGCTAGCAGCTGGTATTTCTAGCGTTTTTCTGTCAAGACGTGGAGGTTATAGGACACTCACTTACTAGTTACACCCGCTGTGGTGGAAGTCTGAAGATTTTGTGACACTGTTACGGACACTGTACATGGTTGAGTTTCCCTGCTTTTTTCAAAGGGAAAGAACTAATTAAAATATGAACCTAAGCAAGTGACAGGCAAATCTAGGGAATATACATATAATATTTATCAGGGAGTGAAGGAACTTTTGTTGGATATGTGATGAATACGCTTCAGTGAAGACAAGGGAATGCCTTAATTTTTAAGAGTGGAAGTGAGAACAAAAGAAGCTTACAATGAAAAGTTTTAAGAAAGCACTTTTAACTTTTTAAAACTTTTAAAAGCTTTTGAAGAAGGACATAAAGATATACTTTAAGGATTTCTTAAAGAAATGTGAGTATTTAATGGGCTTGCCTAAGTTTGCCAAGTGCATTTGCACTCAGATACTCTTTCTGCAGTCAGTTTGACAAAAACCAGGCTATTTTGCTTTAGAAATACCTGCCTGTGTGCTTTTCCCCTCTACATTTCTTGACCTATCTTAAAAGCGTACGCTCCCTGTGTGTGACTGGTTCGGGTCAATTTTGTGTGGACCACAGAAACATGCAAGGGAACAGTTACCTATCTGTCCAGTTCATTCCTATGAGAAAATACACTAAAATTTAACTTTCAGAAGTAGACGGGAATGTTGCAGAAAGATTGGTCTTTCATGAGGGAAATCTGCAATTACAATACGATCTTAGACATGCTATGGAAAACTGAGTATAATACACAGTAAAGGTGCAATATTCTGTTCAGAACAACGTTACAGGCATCATGTTATCTCCCGACAGTTTGGGAGAGGCACAGTGGCTTGGCCTCAATTCCCACTTTGTTTTTTTCAAAAGGTGTGAACCAATGACTAGTGAAGGTATCTGAGGGTGAGCAAAGTTAGTGGACCGGCTAAACTTTTTCCCTTACCAACTCACTCCTCTTGCCACTCTGGATTTGTGACAACAGGGAGCCACTGAAACACCTTCTCAGCTTTTACCTAGTGCTGACCAAACCAGCCATCTCTCAGTCCAGACTGGACAATCTCGATGAGAAGATCCTCTGCAGCTGTGGATCTCGTCCTCATTTGTTCAATGCGGCACTGAGAATCACCTCCTGTAGGGAACAAGAAGGGAGCAGTCCTCTTTAGCTTAGGAAACAGTCCAGGCTTCTGCTTCTGGCATGGGTTCAAATATCTTGATTATTTACTGCTTATAGTTTGGCTAATAATACAGTATGGAGCATGAAGAGCTCTGGAAGAGAGACCTATGCTTCCACTATGAAGATACAGACAGAAATATCAGCCACGGGCAAGGAAATAGCAAAAGGTTAAACTGCTTGACATGCACTCTATAGAAATTTACAATACAGACTATTTCCTCATTAGTCTTATCGGTCCCAGCGAGCTATTCCAGCTAATCCCTTTCTCTTGCCATTGAAGTTGGCCCTTCTGGCAGCCAACACAACTAGCAATGGGTTATTTTTATGTAACTTGCAAAGGAGAAAGACAAAATTAAATGTCTGAATCACTAATCGAACAGAGACTTCCAAGTTTCTGGAAAACTTCTGTGGTTTTCTCAGAACTCCCCATGTCATAGACGAATGCCTCTGATATCCCGTGCAAAACAGGAATACACTGGTCTGTTCTCTCTTCCGTATTTGTTTAGCCCTTCCTGGAGCCAACAGGCAGCCTAGTCAAATGTCATCTTGAATAACACCTCAAGTGATATATAGAGGGGAATTTTCAACCAGTCTTGATTAGTCAAGATCCATAGGCACTTTTTGACCACGCTGGTGCTCAAATCAAATCTAAGTTCTCATAGTCCCTCTTTATATGTGAAAGAGGAATGCGAATCTCTTGCAGCAGATATTCGCATGTAACCCTTTCCCACCTGGATGCCAGAAAAGTTTGGAGTCAGAGATGAACTAAACCAAACTTTTGGGTTCATCCCTATTAAAAGCCTGTGTAACTTCAATTGCATTTTTAATTGTAAACAGGCCGTGAGTTTTTCTGTGCTCTTCTGAACAGCTGCAGTGTTCTCCCCTGTGTTCGCTGCATTTCATTGGCAAGTCAAAGGATTTATGAAAGGGATTATATGACATTGTTGCCTGCGATAGCAGAGGACTGGACTCAATGACCTAGGCAGTGCCTGCCAATCCTGTGTCCCTATTTTCCTGTGATTCCTGTAGAGTATGTAAATTATATTAGGATTGCTGGCATGGAAGCCACAATGCTGATCTTTTTTATTATTGCTCTATCCATTTTGAGCTGGCATATCCATATCACAGCGCTTGATTTTCTGTTGTCTTGCTGCTTATGCTGTCATTTAAACTAACCCATAAAGGGTGCCAGAACTCAGCTGAATCAGAATAGAAAAGCTTGGAGTTCATTTTGCACAGATGTAAAATGATTACCTAGGCAGGGGGAGATCAGTCCCCCATGTATATATTTTGATACACCAAAGCTCCAAAGCCATTTTTGGGCTGTTGGTCTGTGAAGCGTCCGCTTTCAATGATTTAACACTACAAAGTATAGACACCCCTGTGCAAACAGGGGATTAGGATGTTTCAGGCAGAGGATTATAAGTGCAGAAGAACTTTCACGCAATGAAGAGCTTATTTGCAAGAGAATTACCATTGTAAATAAACATGCACTTCTGAGAGCAAATGAACTAATGAAGTCTGGTTTCCTATGGTTTTGTATACTGTGGTTGGATTTTCTAGTGTCTGGTAATGTACAAACTGCAGGTGAGGCATTTCAGACAGCTTTTTTCATATGGACTATCTAATGTTGAGTGAGGATGATCATATCTCAAAAATCCTCCTTTTCTCACATAGGAAAAATACCAGGTAAGAGCAAAATTTACTTCCCAGCATTGCCACTGGGGCATACTAACCATGAGAAAGGAGCTGTAGCCTTTCCTCCCATCTGTCTGTTTATATGACCTGGTACAGTGCACTACCATTGGATTCAGGAAGAAGTGTGCTGCTATGTAGCCCGTCTGTATCACAGCCCACAACCAGTTCTGCAGCTGTTTAGCTGGGAGAAGCTAATAATTTAGACAGGACGGCACCTACTTTCTGTGAGACGTTGGCTGCTCTTACAAGTGGTTTTATAAAGCATGCTCTGCCTGCTTTCTGTCACCCAGGAACTCATCATAGAATAAGCATTTTTTTGTAATGATGAGGGTGTAATAAAGCACCCGTGACCCACTCAGACATGTGCATCTTCAGCATGGCTCTAAATAACTCTTCAGCTCTTTCATTATATTAAGGTCCCAAAGTGGACATTTTGTTGGCCTCTGTGGAGTAGGGAAAATTAGATTGCTTTACACTGTGTGTCTATTTTATTATAATAAAATCGCCGAAGATTGAGCTCTTTAATTAATATCTGGAGAAGAAAGGGAAGGATCTACTATTGAAGCCCTTGGGCCATTTCAAGGAGAGGGTGAGAGTTAGAGTGAGCTGGAGAAAAAGAAATAAAGCAGCTTCCTGAAAGACTTCCTCCTTAATACTCATTTTATGTCCAAACACCATGGGAAGCAGGATGGTTTTTTGGTGGAGGACACGTCCCAGGACCATCACAGAGAGAAAATGATGGTGTCCCTGGGGTCAGCATCACCTTTTGTCTTTCCTGAGTCACTTTCTCTGAAGGTTCCCGAGAACAAAGCAACTGAACAATCACAGTTTGGCCTTCTGCCCTTTGGAAATCTATGTGTAAATGTTGTGGTCTCCTTTTTCTACCTGGCAAAGTGAAGCATTGCAAGGTGACAGAGCCAGGTGACAGCAAGGAGGTCAACAGCCTCCGAAAACAACGTTCCTGCACCCTCCCTGCTTCTGTCTGTGGCGTGAATGCAGCTTGCCAGTTATTTGTATTGGCAAATTTAGAAAAAATCTACACTGTTTTTGTTGGAGAACCAGAAAGGTCAACTGGCAGCTTTCTCGGTTTCAAATGGAGAGGCTGGGAGGTGTTACACTTCTGACACATATAACCTTTCTCCCAGGCTGGGTGCCCAGTACCGGCGCAGGCCTCTTACGGATGTAACACACACGGCTCAAACACACAGAAAATTGGGAAGATTAAATACCTCCCAGTAGTAACCTTGACAGGCAATACTTCCCTCATACACATTGAGTTTGCAGGTAAAGGAAGAAAGGCCATAGCTAGTCTTTGGTAAAATACAACAGATCAAGTCAAGAACATGTGAACGATAAGTGCAACGCAAACTTCTCAGTCTCTTTTGGCAGCTGTGGTTCATTCAGCTTCCCAGCTTGCTGGCATAAATGCTCAACATTCAAGGAGCCCTGTTATACCACTTTTTGCCGTCCTGCTGCTGTGTCCACTTACAGCTCGATGCCAGATATTATAATGTAAGGTCCAGGCATGCACCTAGGCTAGTTCCCCTTGAGCTCAAAGGAAGAATGCTGCCTGGTGTTTCTAAGGAGATATTTTGGTGTCACCAATGTGTAGTTTCTTATTGATCTCAGCACCAAAAGTTCCCCAAAGCCACCCACCATTTCATTACTACCTCTAGTCTTGGAGCTGTTACCATGTAGGCCATCTCTACCCACTGTTTGTCTTGCTGTGCTGTGTGTCAGCAGCACTAGCATCTAGCCGGGTTTTGCACATCACAGTCCTAAGACAGTAGTGGGCTATATCCCCCTACTGCTGCCTCACTATTAATGAATTTAGCTATTATTGATTCAATGGACTGGAAGAGTCCACCTCCTCGTCACTGACTCTAGAAGCATCCCCACACCAGTTCAAGAGATACTTCACTTACCCTCATTCTTTGTGGCTTCAGCTCTGGTCACACTGTTGGATGCTACTGTGAAAAGTGGTGGTGGGGACGAGGTTCTTGCAGGCTTTTCATTTTTGTGTATGTTTCATTTTTAACTTACACCAATTAGACAGAACAGCTACAGTGCCTCTGGTTTTGATGCCAGCTGGCCGGGTATTAATGGGGGTCAACGCACAAAACAGCGTGGGGCAGTCCAGGCAGAACTAAGGTCTGGCTGGCTGAATGACTCTGATGAATTTCTGAAGCACTGAACTGAAGGACCAGGACCACGTTCTCTTCTGGCATGCTAATACAAGCCTGTGCTGTGAGCAGCTCCAAAGAACCGTGTAAATGCAAATGAAGGCAGAAGATGAGTTTATGGAACAAATACCAAGTTTGTCTCTCATTCTCTTTGCTTTGATCTCTGCTACCAATTAAAAGATAAAAAACTCTTAGAGCACATATAAGTCCAATTAGATCTTGTAATGAAATCCTCAAGTGCTACCGAGGTGGAACTTGCAATAATTAGTTTTGATACATAAATAAAATTTCCAGATGCAATTTGTTCTTTTAAGCTCATGTTCCTCTTTCAGTTCATAGTGGTTTATTATTTCACTGGTGTGTGTGAAGTAGCTTCCAGTGTTTCTGTTCCCTTGGTTCTTACAGCCTCTATGCTAATGCATTAAAAAGAACTAGAATTAATGACAAATCTAATAAGTAATTATTCTGGTGGCAATGCTATGAACTGGCACTCTAACTTTAAGAACAGGTGAAAAACATTTATAGCCCCTTAGCTTCCCACCTTCGTCCATCTAGAGAAAGAAGGGCAAAAAACCTACTGATCATCAAGACATTGAAGACATGACATAGATTTTGCAAGAGAACAACCAGAAGTCATGGCTGGCTGAGATGCTGTGCTTGGAGTTACAATGCATGTTGTGAGCAGCTAATCATTTCACAGGCTGCAGGAAGGAGCCTTTGCTTGGGTGAGCTTATTTGTATAAAGCCCCAAATATCTGTCCCACATTCCGTTTTTTTTTGGAAAAGATTTAATGAAGTTATGCAGGTAGAGCTCTAGCTACTTCACTTCACTTGCTACTTCACTACACTCCTTTAAGGCTTAATTCCATTTAAACAAAGTAAGATACAGTCTCGTAGTTTATGCTGGAACAACAATACACAGAAAGGATGGTCTTCTGGCTAAGAAATGGCACAAGAAGTTAAGATCGCGCAAGCCCCCTTCATACTGGTCGTGTTTCTGAGTTGATGTAGAGCATCATTTAGGGTGAGATTTTGGGGCATTAGTCTGTCCCTTCAGAGGACTAATACTTTGTGCTGGCAGTTTGGGTCATTCACGGGCTTAAATCCCTGTTTGGAAGCAGCAATAAAGGATGTTGTGAAACTAAATAAATTGATATTTCTAGAAAAACATATGGAAATCCAGGTAAAAGTTGATTTAGTCAGTCTTAAACAGTAATGTTTTAGGGTGTATGTACCATGGTACTGGGAACTGAGTGCCTGCATACAAAAGATAGGGAGATGCTAATTACCACTGCTCATGTCCTGCTTATCTTCAACAGCCATAGACATTCAAAGGGCAGGGGCTCTCAGAGTCTTGCAGGATTCAAGGCATAGTACTGCAGGTGCTACCAGGTCTGTATCTTCTAAAAGGCTCTCTGCCCAGGTTGCTGCATTTCCACCTCAAAAGTTGCTTCTCTGGACTCCAGCCTAGGCTGCCTTATCAGTGTACTACTCATGCTGTCGTCTTGCTTTCTCCTGACTGACACTCTGGGCAAGTAATCTTAGCTCTGTCAGAATAATTTAATGCTACATCCTGGCTGCATGTCTCAGGTTTTATCTTTGCTGCCACAAAGGGAAACTCAGGTAAGGTTTGCGCCTGCACATTTCAGATCTAAGTCAGTGCAGACAACAGAGGAGGGACAGGCCAGGCTTATCACCCCACAACACAGCCTGTGGCCCCAAGAAACCTCTCCTGCAAGGGGCTGGGAGTTGGGGGAGATGATACAACAATGCGGCTTATACTCCCCGATAGCCGCTGTTGATTAAAACACCTTCCTGCCCCAAATACCACAGAAGTCCATACAGAGGACAGCTCACCTGATCTGTTCCCTAAACATGTTTAAAGTTACCACAGGAGAGCCAAGCCACCTCTGACCCAGCAATAAAGTTTGTTCTAATGGGAATATTTTCAGCATCCCAAATTGTGGATCCAGCCCAATGTATCCTGCCTGCTTGAGTAATCTTGCTAAAAATTGCAGTCTTAAGCTCTCTGACCACATCTGGACTGCATCAATTTCCATGGCTCTCAGTGGGGATGCTGGGTTCATTCCAGCTAGTCTGAGACGTTTAAGTCAAGTACTTCCACTGGGGATCAAGATATACCAAGATACCTATAATCAAGGGAGAGAAAGAGAGGCACCTCCAGAGGATAACTCACATTTAGCTAGTGAGAGGCAGTTTTGTAGGAACATCCCTTAGATTAACAGAACATGACAGCTAACTGAAGTAACAACTGTAGTCCAGAAGCTATATAGATGCACTAACATGGCTCTGTATCCCAAATTTACAACAAAAGCACATCTCTGAACTGTGGTGGGTTTGAATGATATACACTGTTTATGCACTCCTTCCAAAGTACAGCTGGAGCCAGGCCAATTTACAATGTTGTTTCAGTGCCTTGCAAATAACTGTCAGTGAACTCCCAGCTCAGAATGCAGCTAATAGCAACATGGCCACAAAAGTCTGCTTTTCTCACAGACAACAGGCATTTTTCATCCCAGGACTGTGTAGGCCGTGAAGGTATCGGCCATTCAATGGGATGCTCCTTAGTGTAATTTGCAATAGATTAGTGAAAGCAAAAGAAAAAACTTGCTTCTGATCACTCTCAGCAGTCAGGACCATAATAAAAGGCCATTTATAAAACGAATCCATCAAAATCTCATTTCTTAGAGGGCAAAAGAAATATCCAAGTACCAAAGATACTGAATCCCACAATAAACATGTGCTAAGGACATGTTACAGGCTACCATTTATAGGATAAGCGAGTTTAGTTATCTTAAGAATTGCGGGGAATCTGAAGATTCACTGCACGTCATCCTCAATGAGTCATTTTCATTCAGCAAAAAAAGGTGAAATGTCTTTTTCAAAACCACTCTCAGGAGCCAGGCTCTCTTTAGCAGCAGAGAAATCCAAGGTGTCTGGTCTCAGTGCTTATTAGAAAGGCTATAAAAACAAAACGGCGTGCGTGTGAAGCCCCAGCACTCGGAAGCAGCGCGGCAACATCGGCTAAGCCCACGCACGCGGCCCCAGCAGGTTGTGAGCCCAGATCTGCCAAACAAAAGCAGGGCATTCCTCACCTCGGAAGAGGAGGTACATACACCAGCAGTGGGCATTTCCAGTGTTCTCAAGAAGGAAAAAGGGAACCGGATGATAATGTCCCAGAGCAGAAATAATCTTTTTCTTTTTTTTTATCACTTTTTTAAAATGACACACAGCGTCCCTGAGTTTATCCCTCCCTAGCCAGGCCCTTAGAGAATGATAAGATGGGTGACAGAAGGCATCAAGAACAACCGTCCCTTCAGTCCTTGTGTGATGACGACACCCAGTCTCAATCAGCAATGGCAGAACTCCCAGCTCCCGCTCCTTTTCCCCACGTCCGTGGCAGGCTGGTGCGGACACTGCGCTGGAGAGGAGCTGGGTATCACGCTTCCAGCCAGCAGCAGTGTGCTCTGGTGCCTTGTCCCCTTGGTCAAGTAGTGACAGAATTAAAACAGGAGAGGAGAGGCTAACAGACACACAAAATAAGACTTTCTTCTTCTTACACACACCGAGCTCGCCCTTCTCCCCCATCACAGAGATTTTCTCAAACCTGCAAACATGCTTTTAATTGAAGAGCATAAACCATCAATCATATAAAAGAGCTTGCCACAATTCTGCACTGCCTACCACCTGCTTATGAGGAAAAAATAGAAAGTACCAAAGGAGCATATGAATTGAATTGTATTGAAAATTTACTCTGTCAATCTTTCGGGACCAATTCTTGTCTCTCAGAACTGATTTCACTGCGCTATTTGTCTTGGTAATATAACCAGAAGTGCTTTCTTCCTTCTGGGAATTGAAATGCCTCTTGCTGTAACCTCGCCTGCAAGGCAGCTGAAAACATAGGGGCTGTCTTACCTCCTGGGAAAATTCTCAGCCATAAAAAACTTTCTAATCTCCATCATGGCCCACTTTAAGGTACCCTCTGTTCTTAACAGAAAAGACAGCTGTTGGACCCATTAAACCGTTCCTTCAGAGGTGCTCAATCCAGTGCATGCCAGAACTAGTGTGTCCGACTGTCCAGCAGTGGAAAGAGATAAGACTGTGACCAGCCATGAAACAGCAACCTTCGCACAGAGCTTGATCACCACAGCCAGTTAAGGGTTGTTGCTGATGTTTTACTTTGTTCTTGAAGAAAACCTGATTTATTTGTCGCTAAAGCCTCTAGTAAGAAACATAGTTCTGAAACTGCAGATTTTTGGTTGCTGTTAACAAAGAACCAGGAGCAGAATGGGAGCTTCTGGCTTGCTGTCGCATTTCAGTGTGATGCCTTAGCCAGACTGAACTCAGCTCTGCGGGCTCAGACAGCAGTAATCTGAAGATTACATTCCTACATCTAAGCAGTATGGGCCTCTTGCATCTTGGGGCCACTCTCACGGGCTGTTGTAAACTCTACTCGTAGCAACTGCTTTGCCAGTTCAAGAGTGCAGAAGGGAGGCTGGGTCAACTGATAGCACTCAGGAATTTTCCTGTATAAGAAGAAGAACTTTTTGCTGATGAATACAGCCCCGGTGTGGCAAGGAGAGGTTTGAGGGAGAGAGGAGAAAGGGGCAAAAGTGAGGCAGTTAGGTCAAAGAAGCAATATAGAGAAATATGGCCTGTGCAGACCAGAGGATGCAGGTGTTTGAGACGCTAGTGAGAATGAGGCGCTAAGACGAGGAGGGCCTGGTGTGCAGGCAGGTGACACTTTTCAGTTAGCTCTCAGCTACCAGTATTTTTGCAAAGAAATATCTTCTAACATATTTGTATTGATCTTTGAAGTACAAGAAAACCCTTATGACAAGAACCAGACTTTCTTCCTGTCTTAAATATTCCCCCTAAAGCATCTGTTCCCAAACATCCTTGGTATCATCTCTTGCCCTTTCCTGATACTTCTTTCGAGTCTTATTCTAGAAGATTGATTTGTCTGTAGTGTGCATGGGAAATCCTCACATGTCCACTCTACACAAGCCTCTAGTCCAAGCAATTTCTCACCTGCCGCTACTGTGATCTATGGGAACAATATATATTGATTAGTGGCTGGACATGAAACTGTGCAAGGCTGAAGGACGCTTCTTTTATTGAGAACCAATTCCCTGCTTGCTCCATTTTCCTGTTATGAGCTCCAGAAGCAAAGATTAATGACAGCCGTTCCACTTGTTTAAACAGCTGATGTCTCAGGCCTAGATCCCACCTGGGGCTCCCTTCTGGACAATAACAACAGACCATTACTGAGCTAAGCAAAAAACCACCATAAAAAATAGCAAAGTTTTAGCCTCCAAGTTGGCAAAGAAAATAATTTCTTCAGGAGCAAAAAGCCCATCGAAGGACAGAAAATGAGAACCACTATGGGTAGCAACCGAATTTTTACTGTAGTCCATTACTATTGTATTTTCATAGATACAGATTGCAAAATGCAGACATTGCTGGGGTGAGATGCAGCTGTTGGATATGAAGAGACACAATTGACATAAATGTATGATGGATGTGTTCACAGTGAATGAAATGCAGAAAATGACAGGGTCAATGATAATAGATGTGTAGATACAGAGGAAGAAGCTGGAAGAATGTAATAACCAAGAAGAATAGGAAAAAAGGCATATGGAGCTATTTCAGGCACCTACAGCAAGTGTTTTAGACACAGCGAATAAAAAGGATATAGACAGCAGGTCAGCAGAGCTGGACCATGGATTAAAACCAGCAAGCCTGGCATTTCTTGCTCTACCCCCAAAGATCTGGCTGAGGATGTATATGGCCCAAAGAAAGGACACAGGTTGCTTTGCTCCTTCTTTGGCACCAAGAGAAAGAGCGTGGCAATAATAATGAAAGGTGGAGAGATTGTTAGTTATTCCTTGGTTAGAGGACTTTAGGTACCAAGATTCTTGCTCTGTTATTTTTTACCGGTACAAAATTAATGTATTGGAAAAAGCAGTCAAGAATAACAGCTAATTACAATGATTACTTGAAATACTCCTGCAAGTGAGTACTAAGAGTTCATTGCTTTCTGCTCCTTTAAAAGCCCCACAGTCACATTTATTGGGTTGTTACTATAACATAACGTGTTTTTTTTGATGCAAAATTTCACACATTAACTCTCAGGTACAATCAGAGAAATAAGAAATAGGCATCATGCGGCCACCAAGCCTTCCAATTATATCTTCTTGCCTCATTCCACATGAACAATACAAGCCGAGCCTTGAGTTACATTGCAAACCATTGAACTAATGAATGTTACATCTTGTAGCTGCCATTAACTTGCAGAGATGAGGGAGTTCGGAGGGTGTTATTTGACTGCCATTTGTTTGACTGAGGAACAAAAAGGGAAAGAAAATACTGCAGCCTCCACCCCTGTCATCACCACTTTGCCTGTCTCCATCTGTCATCCACGTAGGCTCTGAGTGATGACATTTATAAGCACTTTCAGGCACATTGAGTGAGTACTGCTGAATCAGGAGAATCACAGCCTTGTCTCAGCAATGAGTTAATCTTTTAAGCCTCATGTTAGTTAAAAAGACTTTTACAGGTCCTTGTTAAAAACCCAGCTGTTACTTTCAGAGAACTTGTAAGCACCAGAGCAGAGGACCCTGGTCTTAGATCATAGTTTCTGCACTCTGAGGCTTTGGGGAAGAGGGATGAGGAAAATGTTATATACCAGCGGTGACCTTGTTTGTCTCCTTTTCCTTGTTCTGGGCTAAGGAGAGCTGCTGAACCTCACCAACGAGGTGAGGAGGCTGGACTGCCTTGGCAGAGCCACTCTGAGGGGTTCAAAAGGACAAACAAAGAGTTTGGAGAGGGCTTATTCTGTGAGGTGCTTCGGCCTCAGTGAGCTGCGGAGCAGCCTGGCTGAGCTGCTGCCGCCGTGTCTGAACCAGATGCTGACCTGACTGCGCTACTCTCCAGTGACCATCCGAAACGGGAGAGTGTTATCCCCCGTATTGGCAACTTGATAAAGGCTCCCGATGTCTGGAGTGCTTGGGAGACAAATAAAGATGTGAACTTCTCCCTGGATATTTTGTAGTTTTTATTTATATGTCAAAGAAAACCCTGGCTTTTGTGCTTACTTAATACTGTTGCTTTGGGCCTTTTTGCAACTACCAGGCTTCTGTGTGCACCCTGCTGCATCAAAGAGGTTGCCTTGTAAAAGTCGAATAACGTATCCTCAAAGGCTGAAATTTTGAGACGTCAGATAAAGGGTTTTAAGGAGAGAAGATGGTGGCAAGTTGCATAAAATCCACATGTATTCTGCTGAGAAACAGCTCGAGAGCAATTTCAGGTAAAGGAATCCTGCCTCTCAAGTTGGGACTATATGAAATAAAGCTCCATTGATCCCTCCTGAACCGCCCCGCTAAATCTAGTCTGACTCTTCAAATAGCACTCTTCAAATAGCTCCTGATAAAATGGAGACTCAGCCTTCAGTGTAAGTCTTTACCCACCCCTTTCCTTCTGCAAACAACACATAAATGTCAGAGTGGTTTTACTGACCTCAGTAAACGCCTGCGGGCAGGCAAGGATGATTCCAGATACTGCGAATAGGAGGCCATTAAGATTGATGTTACGTTTCCACAGCCCCTGTCAGCTGGGAGGACCTCTAAGGTTTTACAGCCTAAAGGTAAGCTTCAGTCTGGTGGTGGTCAGGCAAGCGGCTGGGGCTGGGGGAAGCACTGGCGGGGGGAAGAACAGGAGATTCCCTTCCTGTATTCCATGTCTGGGAAGGGCTAAGCAACACTCGGCAGGCAGCTCCCCTACTGTCAGGTGGGATGGTGATGGGAAAAAAGCAAGGTGAGAGGGAGAAGATGCAGAGATATTGTTCTGCTTCCTACTCTCTACCAGCTAGTGGAGCTTGCTAGGTGTGTGGGTAAGAAGAAGAAACTACTCTGCCCCAGGAAGGATATTAGGAGCAGGCGCCATTCTTTGCATGCCAGAACACTCCGACTGCTTACTTTTGGGTCCTGAGGGGCAATTTTATCTCTCATTTGAGTCAATGGATTTTCACGAGAGCTGAATGAGCTCCACTCTGTTTTGTAAGAAGAATGTTTTCAGCGGTTAGGCAAAAAAAAATCAAAACCTCATAAAAAATAAATCATATGCTAGCTCTGAAATCAAGCAAGCACCTGGTAAATTGTTTCTGAGTGGCAGATACAACAAGCATCTTTCCCCTGCTCTCTCCGACAGCTTCCTTCCCAGAGGATGCTCCAGGTACGCAGCTCCCATATGTTACAGAAATCCATATGTTACAGAAATCCTCTTGTGTAGACAGTGGGGTAGCAGAGCAGCACATACACACTGACAGGGTGAGAGCTGTGCTATGGGACATCTGGCTGGGGAGCATCGCAGCCGCTGTGCAACGGCAAATTCTTTCAGGCATTTTAGAGTGAACCGGGCTCGGCAGCAAGGTATCCAGTGCATCCTGGCCACGTTCCTTCCCCTGCTAAAGACAGAACCTTGTGGCATTTATTACTTGCCCAGTTTCCTGGCGCTTACTTTCAAGGCCTCCGCAGGAGAACTTTGCTTTGTTAGTCTGTTTCTAGCATTGCCCTCTCATTTTGGATTTCCTACTGTACTTTACACAGATCAGCAGAAGGAAGGTTGAGCAGAAGGTGAGAAAACAGGTTGCTGGCTCACATTTATTTGTGAAAGAGGAAGTCTGACTTCAGCTGGAGAGCAATGACTCCTGTAGAGGGGTAGCATATGAACACTGATGCCTCAGAAACCTCAGATTATTTTTAGTTTTCTGTCCCAAGATCAGGAATCTAATGGTGCAGGCACAGACTCTCTCTGAAGACGCTGGACCACCCAGAATTGGCACACACATTTACGATGAAGGTATTTTGACCAGCGCTAAATGAAGCTGGATTCTGCTCTCAGTTACAGCAGCCAAAACTGGAATAGGCATTCTGATGCCAATGGCATAGTTTTGGATTTGTTCCTGAACACTGAGACGGTCTCCGGCCCTCGGTCCTCCCTCCTTTATGTTCTCAGGAACCTTCTACTGACCATATGCATTAGTTTGCATCTCTCTTCATCTTCCTTTCGGCATGTGAAATACCAGCCTCGAAGTAGAACTTAGAAGTAGTAGGCAAGAAGCAGATGGATCCCAAGGAGATACAGAACTCAATGGCTCATTTTGTCTATACAGATCCCAGCACACAAATGCTACCAAACTTAGTGAAAGTCCTTTCCAAGTTTATTTCAAAGGCTTCCAGTACTCTGTGAAAAGCTGGCTTTGGCCATCCCTTCCTTCTTACATTGTCTTCCATTGCTATCCTTTGAAATCCTTCACTGTTTCACAGCAGCTTTTCTCAGTCTAAGACATTGTCTTTTCATTTTTTTGAACAGAGCATGGACAAAGCAGAAACAACTGCCAGTTCTTCTTTCAGTATCAGAGTGAAACTTTCTTTCCAAGCAACTACACTTTGCTAGCCAGGCCGTGGGTTTGGCAGTCCTGAGGAGCAGAGTTTCCTGGGGAGCAGAATTCTGTGTTAAAAAGCAGTGACTCTTCAGAAACCTGGAAAGAAAGCCTTCCCAGAGAGGCCTTCTCTTGCTGCATCTCATCTTTCAGGAATCTCCAGCTATTTTTTTGTTTTATCCTTTCTCAATCTTTTTTTTTCTTCTTCTTTTTTATTTTTTTTGGTTTCAGAGTACAACTACTTTGGAGGAAGCATCTACTTCTTTATGTTTTAACCTAGTTTAAGTCAACTCCTTGATCACAACACACTGATGATACCATGTTTGGTGCATGCTCATTTCAGATTGTTTTCAACGACTTCCAGTATTTTGAGAAACTTCTGTTTTAGCCATATCTTCTTTCCTATTCTTTTCCTTTACACTTTATTTCTGTTGTTTCTCTACCACCCCAAAATGCCATGTTTGAATCTCCTTTGCATTGTCATTTTCTGTCATAGTGCCCTGAAGACTGCTGTTGTCAAATCCCATATTCATCTCGGTTTTATTTTTAACTTCTCTGGAGATTTTGAACCTCTGCAACTCTGGTCCAATTTAAATGACTTTAATAAAGCCATTCGTATATGGAGATGTACTAAATGATTTATCTCAGTAGCGTTATGCAGCTGCAGCAGTTCCTCCTTTTGCCCAGACAAAGTCCCCAGCCAACAATCCCAAGAGAGCTACAACCAGCCAAAAAAATAAACCCAGATCCTGGAGAATGTGAACGGATGGAATTTCATGAGTGTGTTCCTCATGGGGAATGTTGTTGAGACTTTGGGATCTATCTGCATTTTAATTAATATGGTTGTCCTACATTCTCTTCTGGGAAAGGGCAAAATAAAGCAATTTTAATGAGATCCCATAGGTTTTTGCCAGGTAGATGATAATATCCAAAGACAAAATGCAATGAATTAAGTCAAGGGAATCATAAGAAAATGTCTGGTTAATGGATCTGGTTTTGTGTAACGGGGAGCACAGTTATAGCTGATATATTTGGAGAAACTGTGGTAGAGCCTTAAAGCTAGAACACTGCTTTTTGTCTGGATTGAAAGGCACTCTGGCAGTAGTGGGAAACAGGAAAGAGCTATCAATATGAGATTAGGAGATGCATGTGAATGGAAAGGTAAGAGAGTTTTCAGTGATGAGGCCAAGAAGATAAGAAGTCATGGAAGGAGAATGGTGATGCACCTTGAATGAACATGCACTAAGCTCTGAAGATGAGGAAAACAGGAGCGAAGTTGATGTAAAGAAGAAGAATTAAGGTTGATGAAAAGCACCATCTGTTTTTTCATGTATCCGTTTATTTGAAACACATATTTTCACGTAGTTTTTGGTTTATGTTTTCCTAAGGTAAAATATTTTTCAACAGAAATTGGAACAGAATGCTATTCTTTTAAAAATAAGCTCCTTTTAAGCTGAAAACAAGAACTTTCTTGTAAACATTGTCACTGAAAACAATATGGACATCATTTCCCAATGGAGAAAAAGGATTTTAAATCCAGAAATAATTAAACCTTCTCAAGGAGTAGAGTGCCTTAGCTATACAAGGGAAGAGAGGAATTGGAGCATTAGGAACGGGACTTTGGACTAGATATTTGTCATATGTATATGGTCCTCCTGCTGACTAGACTCGGGCATTCTAAGGATCTTGTTCCTCAGTGGCAAGAGGACAGAGGTGTTTTTGTTGGAGTGCTAATAAATGGAGGCTTATTCTGTAGTTCACTTTGGAGAAACTTTCAATTTTGAACCAAGTATCTGTCTGTGCATGCTTTAGTTACCAAAGGGGTTAACCTGCCTGACCAACAGGATGGGTACACCTAAAGAGAGACCGCAGCACTTGCAATTTCCAATGCCAGGTTCAAAACTGGCGTGCATAAAGTGTTATTACCAAGCAGCTGCTTGCTGATGTGGCTAATTGTTTGGCTTAGCGAGTTCCTGTAGTCTAACAGCCAAGCACAGGTATCAGAAGTAGGAGATGGGAGCATCACAGTATCAAAGTAATAAGCTATCCAAATCAGTCAGTTGGGGCTACATGAAGAATCAAGGTCATAATTTGTGTATTAATTTGTTGTGTCTCTTTCAAAAAATTGTCCTATTTTAATAGATAAGTTTCTGTATAAAATATGTGACAGATTTTGAAGTCAGCTCTGCTTTACTTTTTATTGCTGTTTGTTACATCTGAACAAAGCCAAAAATGTCCATGAATGATTCTAGTTCAGCCAAAATCTCAGGCCCATTAATCTAAACAAAGAAATATAGCTTACACACAGGAGTGAGACTTGAAAAAGCTGTGGCTAGAAAACAAGGTGTTAGCATTTTCCACCTGCTGACAAGCTCTTGCAATAGGTGCAAAATAGGTTCATCCTTAGTCCTTGTTTTGGATAACCTTACTGCATCAGTGACTCTATTCACTTCAAAAATGGAAAGGCAATGGCTGCAAAACGCAAGGTGTTCAGAGCCTTGGGAGAGAAGCTGAGGGTCTGTTGTTCCAGAGACCAACCAAGGAACGTGGAGGTGTCCATCAGCATCTTCTTCCCTTCCCCTTTACCTCCCTTCCTAATGTTTAACCAGAGTTTCGGGATTTTACAAAAATTAAGTGGTCTGGCACGATGTTTCTGAAGCAAACTGTGGTTGACTGGAAGATTCACAGTGCCGCCAATTCAAACCCATAACATATGATTTGGATTCTTCTGAAGCTTTTTTCCATAAATGACATAAAGCATTTGAAAGGTCAAAATCTTCAGAACTTAAACGTTGTTGCTTATTCCTTGCTTTGCTTCTGAATAGACTGATTTTTTTATTTCCCCTTTCTGACCTTCATTCCTCCATCTGCTTCTATAATTTCTACAGCTGTTGTGATTTGTTTTATAAACTGCCTCTGTCTGGGCTGCTTCTGTCCCCAGTGCATTTTGTTTGGGGCTGATGTGTTGCCTAAACCGTTCCCTGTTCTTTGATGATATTAACAAATCGAGTTGCCTCACTGGATTGACTTTTCCCCTCATTTATTTCAGAGTGCCTTTCGGATTGAAATCTCCAAACCCATCACAACTGCCACTGTAAATCAAGCTGACAGTCAATTACAAGATGGACTATGTATTTGAACAAGCCCAGCTTTGAAAACCCAGCCATTTCTAATATACTTACAGACCTGCAAACGCTCTTCGTATGCAGGACACAGGGGTGCCCACCGCATCTGAACAGCTGGTGCTGGGGTGTGGTGTAAAAAATCAGCAGAACTGTAAGAGAACTCAGAGGAGTTTAGTCAAAATGATAAGAAGAGCATTATATACCTCCCAATGAATAAGCCTTGGTTGGCTTGGAGTGCTATTTTTCTTGAAGCTTTATTGTGTCTGACTCATTAACACTTCCACTGCTGACAGATAGCAGCTAGGTTCTGACGTACCAACACGCGTTTCAGAAACAGCAGGGCACATATTACCAATACAAAGGCGTTAGAGTACATAGGAAGCTTGCAATCCATGAAGAAATGCACAATAATGCATCTTGCACCACTTTTAGTTTTAGTGGAAAAATATTGCAGCGAGACAGTTTGTGACAGGGGCGTATGTGTCTGTGAGTAAACTCCAGATAGCACTTGGCACAGTTTAATTCCTCTCCATTTGGCAAATCATCTGGTGTTCTCCCTTCTGTTGCATATCCCAGAATAAAATAGAAGAAGCTGTCTTCAAGTGTACAAAAAGAGTGAGCTTAGGCTGCACAACGACCATGTTTCTAACGCATCAGAAACGAAGGTAGTTCTCTTTGATTTACCATTCTGTTAGTGTCATCAAAAATCTGCAGGGATTTGGAAACAGCACCAGCTGGGTAATTGCTGCAGAAAGCATGCCACGGTATTCAGTATGGGCTTTCCTCAGGACAGCTGCTCCAACAGGGTGGTGTGTATAACTTTGTATAACCTTGCACTGAAAAAGGTCTGGCAAAAGCAAGAAGAGCAGCTCTTACTTCGGGAAGGATGAGGTCAGTCCAGCCCAGGCATGGTGGAACATACGAAATGCATACTCTGTGTGATTCTCTCTGTCTGTCTTCCAGTTTATGGTGCCAGTAAATCTGTTGTCTTGATTTGAACAATAATAAGAATAATGCAAAAATCTAAAGAGAGACTGAATTTGTGAGCTGATGGAAGAAATAGACTTATTTTTTTAAAAATGTGACTGTTGGAGCAGTTGAGGAATATCTTCTTGCTTTGAGAATTAACACATACTCTGTGACTCAGGGACCTGGACTAGAAATAAAGACAAAAGTCACAGCTCACATGCTGTGCTTGTGTTACAAGCCATCCTCTCCCCCTTGCCTGCAGGAATTCCAACAGCACGAGGCAAAGCACAGGAAACGATGTTGTGAAGAGCGTACCAGGACTAGCGAGGAACAGGCCTGTTCCCATCTGCTTCTTTGGCCCCTGCTGCTTTGCAGGAACATCCTGTCTCTGCATTGGTTTACTCTGGGGCAGAACAAAAAGGAAAGAAAACCCAAATGTCGAAACTTGATTAACTGCAGTAGCTGCAGATAGCGAAACGGCCAAGTTACCTCTCTTGTTTCCTCATGAGCGTTACGACATTATGTTCAGCTGATCAGTTTGAGTATGTTACGTTATGTGGCAAAGGACTTAAGAGAGCTCAGTTGTACTTTCTTGTTCTATATCTTCTGCTTTTCCCTCTGCGCTCCATCTTGCTCCTAAACCCATCGCTTCCCTTCTGTTCTTTTGTTAGGTTGGTACGTGGCTTCCTTCACGGGCCAGAATAATGTGATATTTTGTGGGGTAAGTAGTTCCTTTCCTACATGAATCTTGTTTCACGTGGCAGCCAAACGACTCTGTCTTCAACTACATCTTTAAGAGAAACGTAGAGAATGTCTTCTGTTACTTGACTGTTTTAAGGGGACCCAAGTCTTTAACTGCGCCAGGCCTAGACAAAGACGTTTGCTCCTGCATGCTTCAGCTCTTTTTTCTCCCGGCGAGCGTGGGGCTGGGAAACAGAGTGTTTCTCCTGCCTCCACCTTCTTGGCAGCTGGCTGCTAGTCTGTTGATGAGATCAGACTGAAGTGAGAACGACCTGTTTGCTGCTACCCGAATCACTAGAGGTGCGATAACAAACGGTCCCTGCCAGCTACTTAGCATAACCCACCTATTGCTCGCAGTTCTTCCTCTCACTCAGCTGTAACTTGGATTTAGGACATGTGTTCTGCCGTGTGAATGAAAGGAAGGCTCGCTCTTCTTGGGCCAACAGTGGCTATTCCAAACTTGCCACAGGTAGAAGCGGTACATCACACATTTTATTCCGACAAGGTTA
Organism: Elanus axillaris; assembly: GCA_026212715.1. Lineage (NCBI taxonomy): Eukaryota > Metazoa > Chordata > Aves > Accipitriformes > Accipitridae > Elanus > Elanus axillaris. The sequence continues at coordinate 23,324,828 of JANZLQ010000032.1, forward strand.
TCGCAGGCAGTGCAGTCTGGCTGTCAGAGTCAATTCTGAGGACAGGCGTCTGCTCTGTGCTTGGATCGTCTCAGCAGCTCACCGAAACCCCCCAGAGAGTTGTGGCAGGGCTAAGGAGAGCACCCATAAATCCTCCCACTGCAGGAGGCAAAGTCTCCTGCTACTGCTATGGGGGCAAACGCTGCAAAGAGCAGTAGCGGTCCTAGGACTCTCTCTGCTGTTGTATTATTTCTAGCGAAGAAATGCCCATCACTCCAGAGGCCATGCAATATGCTTTCAGCAGCTGCAAGGACCTATTGACTCTTTTTTTGACACCTTTTTAAAAAAAGAAACGCGTCGTGACCTGCTAACAAAGCCCTCTGCCCTATGTGCTGCAAACCACTTAGGTGCTTGTTATGAGACTCGCACAACAAGCAGCAGCTATCCAAGTAGATCAGAAGGCACAATTTTTGAAGAAGGTGCGCACAGAAGGAACTCTGGAAATATTTCTTTTACTCTTTGGCATCCCAGAAAGAAAGGATGCTGATAAACTAGAATGAGACCAGATAATGAAGGGATGAAGAAAATGACTTAATTATGAAGAAGGAAGTAAATGTATACAGATTCATTGTAGAATCTTTCTGCAGTAGTTATTATAATTAAAAGTAAGGAATGTGAGAAATACATGTGCCTTTATATGGAGTTCAGGGTATTTGGACTTGTTGCCTCATATTGTTTCTTGCCCCCGTATAGGTTGTAGGTAAAACTCAGAAATTTCACTTTTTCCTTATCTGAGTATTTTATGGCACTGATCTCCACCTTCACCTTATGTTTCAGTGAGGTTTTTTGGTCATTTGCTAAAACCACAGATATGGCCTTCCGTAGCAATTCATGCCCACCAGTCCTTTGACCCTTGTTCTGACATTTTTTTCTGGTGCTTTCATATACCCACATTTCCATTCATATCTCATTCATACCAGTATTAATATTTCCAGTATTAACGTTTCTGTTACAGATTTCTCAGACGAATGTTGAAATCAGTCACTGTAAAACTATACAGTGCCAAAGAGTGAAATTTATTCTTTTGCAGAGAGCCCCTGCAAGCTTTATGTACCACTCAAGTCCCAATAGACACAGCTGAAGAATTAGCTGACACTTAAGCAGAGAGAAAAGTAAAATTCATCCAATTGCCCTTTCTTGGCTGGCAGATCTCAGCCTGCAGGAGCGAGAGCTACACAGTAACCGTAGAATTGAGAGAGAAAAGAGCTTTCACATTCAGCTGACAGCACTCCTGGTGCTGCAGCAGGGCTGTGACCAGACTGCCGCAAACTGCATTGTCAGGTGGGATGCAAGGATGGTCCATTCGTGCTTTACACCAGCTTCTGAACTATTTGAGTCCTCCTTTTGAACTGCCTCTGTATTATTCCCTTTACTTTATTCCCTTTACTCCAACCGCATCACTGGTTTTAATGAATATCACTTAATTTCATGCTGGTGAGGAGTAGTCCATGAAAACTGATATGTTTGCAAATTTGATCTAAGGTTTCAGTCAGTTTATAACATGGACCATCTGACATCCACAGGGGATTACCTTATGTGGTCTTGATTTATAGGCCTCTTAGGTGTCTAAATATTGTGTTAGTTAAGCTCCCTTAAACACAAGAGGACATTTACAAGTACCTAGAGCTTAAAATGGGCTAGTGTAAACCAGCACCAGATACTGGCATTTCATTTCTCAGAAAATCCAAACACACCTAGAGTTTTTAAAGACCTTTTTTAAAGGAATAGTGAAATTACACGCTCAGACTTCTTTCCCTGTTCTGGGTCATTTTCTCTACATCCCACTATCTTTTTCACATTAGTAATAATAATCAAGACAAAACCAGCATCCTTCCATAAATCATGACATTTTTGAGCAGCCTCTATGGAACAGTGACCCCAAATTCATCCTAAATTCTATTTTCTCCCTTCTATTTATATGCACCACCTTGTTTGGTGGGAGAAGCATGTCTGGTGGGTCAAGCACTGGTGCTGCCCATGAAGCTGGGCTGGGGGCGCAGGTGGTAAATCCTGTGGCGAGGAGAAGGTGGACTCAGAAATCTGTCCCTTTCACTGTAGGGGAATACATCTTTTGGAGAGAAGATGAGGTGTAGGCCTTCTTCCATAATCTTTTGATCTTTACCTGTTCTTGAAGAGATATTCCAATATTGCTGCCACTATTTTGGAGCAGGCATTTTTCTTTCCATACTCAGCAAGTAGAAATGGATTGTGACTCCTGATAGCGTACCTACAGTTCCCCCACTGTCTTTTAAAAATATTAGACACAGGACCTGGTAAGAATTATTTTCCAATCTACATTTACATGTTACATTGATTTTTAATCCCTTAATCATTATCAATCTCATCTGAATTTGCCGTAAGTCTAATGGATCATTTGGTTTCAGGCAAGGCTCACTACTTAGAATGAACAACTGTACACTTGGCCAGCTCAAAGCCTCTACACCATTTAAATACTCTTTAAGGACTTAAGGAATACAAAGACATTGAGCTCAATTTCTGGAAAAGAAGAATCCCACTCTCAATAATTACGCACAAGTTGTGGACTATGTATCCTGCAATCTATTCCACTCATTTTCACCTAGGGAACCCCATATTCTTTTATTCCTGAGGCTTTTCTGGCTTTTAGGCACATTTTCATCACTGTTAACTTCATCTGAAACACCAGAATGAATATATAGAGAAGGAAGTGGAAAAAAAGGAAAAACAAAAATCTTATTCCAGCTGAAAACTGATGGACAATTTCTTGATGAAGTTGTTCTCCTTCTGCATAATTAGTCCATTTCAGAGGTATGGGAGGATCAAAAATTTCTGTTGTAGTCTTCAGCTTTCATGCTTAATAGAAGTAAGGCCTGGTTTCCTTTTATACTTTATACAAAGCCCTTTGAGCTGAAAGAAGTGAGATATACTATGCTTTGATATTAAGTATCCCTTGAAGGACTTGGCTGCTGTAAAGATCAGGAAGTTAATGATATTTTGTCTTGCAGCAGGATGACTTTTTAATGTATATTTTAGATAATACAGCAGTTCAGCAATAATATTGTAGATTATTGCATTTCCTTCCTGAGGCTTTATATTAAATGGGCAAACATTTCTGGGCAAGCAAAGCTTTCTTCGGTTTCAAAGTTTTTTTCTCCTTGTCCTTTATGGCAATGTGTTTCTATTAGAAGGGCTTTTGTGGTTGTGTATTTTTCTCCTGGCTTTTGTTGGGAATGATTCTTCCCCGTGGAGATAGCTAGCATAAAGCCTCTGTGCCCCATACCGGAAAATGAAGTGAGACGCAGACCTTGAGTTCTGCAGGTGGGCCCGTGGGAGCATGAACTCACCCTCCCGTTCACCAGAAGAGCAACCTCTCAACTTTATCAACCGAGTCAAAGAGCCTTGTAAGCCTGAACATGGTAGTTGCTTGTGCAAAGTAGTTCTACACCACTGTGCATCCATTACTCAATAAGCAGTTTCTTCCCTATGGATACGGAAGGCGGAGTGGCAAAGGATGGACACACAGTATTCCTGTTTTGAGCCCAGCTCATCTTTTCCGTAACACTGCTTTTAAGATTCAGCCACTTACAGTGACAAGCAGCTCGGGCAGTAGTTGTACTGTGTTTGAACTAGGAAAGTTTGAATGAGAAGTGACAGATGGGCTTCATCCGGAGAGGGAAAAGAGAGATGGACTAAACCCAGCCTGTGCTTCCAGAGTTCACTCTGGACAAAAAACTGTCATCTTGGGTCCTGAACCTGCACACAGCCTTGCATACCTCCAACCCTAGAGCAGACAGGGAGCTGAGGAGAAACAAGGGTGCTCTCACTGTATTACATACCTGGCATGCTTCCTCATAAAAGACCACAGAAATTATCCTCTGCTTTGAAAGGATACGTGCTGACAGTCTGCACTAAAGAAAATGATTCACCTATCTGAGCAGCTAACAGTAAATGCCTGGCAGAGAGCCATACAGCTCCAGGTCTAAAGATACTGCAGTTGTAATCGAGGCATGAAAATGCATGAGGTATGTTAATTGAGTAATAACTGAAATGTAGGATTAAATGAAGAGGTAACCTTTCTAAGGTAGTCCCTCTTAATACATGTTACTTTGCATTGTGCCTTCGGGCTTTTCTACGCTAGAAAAATGAACAGAAGTAAGGTCACGTAGGGTTCAGTTAACTCTGACCTGAAGATGACTGCCTTGCTAGTACAGTTGTGCTGCAACATTTTTTTACCTCAAATGAGCAGGTCAGGAGGTAGCCTCGACTCCCTGCAGACTCAGAGTGATCACAGCAACGGTGTTTTCTACCACCCGTGCTTCTGCCTGACCCACTGCCTGCATGTACCACCATAGCCTGTCAGATCACGACGGGCGTCAGGCGTTTGGGTGAAGAATGTCCCTGTGAGCAAGAACGTCCCTGTGAGCAAGAACAGCAGGTGGTTAATTCACACTCATGGGATTCCTCCCACGAGGATTGGGGCATGGCTAGGAAATCTGTAGGGAAATTCCCAGCCTGTTTCACCCTGCTGCAGGTCCAAAAAAGTTTGTGAAAATTGGCAACTCTAAAGCTATTCAGACGTCCTGAATATGCAGTACTGAAGAACAGGAGGTTGACTAAGCACATTGCTCCCATTCTCAAAGATGATCTAATGTTGCAGGTACCATGAGGGTGCGTATTTTTGGCAGACAGTTGTCTCATGGCTTTCTGAGTCCACCTTTTATTGCTGTCTGGCTCTGTAAAGGATTTTTTGTCATTTGCCGTTCAGGCTTAATTAGGGTAATGCAATGCCCTTGCATGGACCGCTGACAGCGTGTGCTGTTCTCCCTAGTTTGGAAGGGATTTTTCTTCTTTCTGCTGGTGAGCTCCTCTCCAGCACTGCGGATCACGTGTGCTTCCCTGTACCTGAATGGGCAACAACTGCTGGGATCCCTTGAATATTGCTGATATAAGTTCAGGCTACCCTGCTCTTCTCTGATCAGCTATCTATAGGTACTGTTGTACCTATTCCTACCAAGAGTCCGCCGTTGGCCTTAGTGCATGAGTAACTCAGTGACTTCCAGCTGCTTCCTCACCCACTTTTGGCTGCTGTAGCTCACCTGATGTCTGGCATTTCTGGTTCTTCCCAAGTGTCTGTGCTGACATGCTACGTAGGTGCCCCACGATAAGTCTGAGGAGGATTAGGGTAATTCAGTCTGCAAATCCTGTTGCGACGCCGAGGAGGAGCCAAGCCAGCTAAGGACAGCGGTGTCTTCGTTGCTCCGTGGGATGAGGCACGCACCCTTTGGAGTACACTCAAAAAGGCATTGGTTGGGCTGAGGTGGCAGGGCCACTGTTTCATGCAGCTAAAATACTCATGAATCGTGGCTGCACTCGCCCTGCCTCGCCTTTGCGATGTTCCGTACCCAGGGATGCCCTTTTGCCTGGCCGGCTGTGGACCCACTTGGCAGCAGTGAGGTAGCCGAGGGGAGCTCAGAGCACCACGAATGTGGGCAGTGGTGGTGTGGCCAGTCTTGGGGACCTCTCTGACTTCTCCTGACTGCCGTGCCTCTGATTTATGCTGCACCAAGGTCAGTCAGGGTAGCTCTGCTGGACCATAAGGGAGATCAGGCTGAAGGCAGTAAAAATTATTTGAGAGCTGTCCTTTCAGTATATAGAAGGACTTTAATTTACAGCCAGTAAGTGGAGCTATAGCTCCATGACAGGTTATTTCTTTAAAAAACATGGTTAAAAATTGCTGATGGAACTTTTTTCTCCCCATTTCCTTGTATTTATTTAGTCCTTTTGTTGCACATAAACAGTCACGCTGCTGGGAGCTCATGGTGTGAGCTCTTAACTTTTCTATTTCATTCCTTGAGTCATAGACAGAACACAGGATCTTTGCCGCATTGACTGTGCAGTTAGCACTTTCCCATGCTACTTGTTTGTTTTGCAATAGTTCTTCCCTTTGCTAATTTCTCACGCAAATTTCTCCTGTCAATTAAAGACAAAATAATCGCATTCGTGTGTATGGGAGTAGTTATGTTTGCAAAGGGGACTTTCATATTCTTATTAATCTAATTCAATTAATTTCCTCAGTGGCAATATTGTGTCCAAGCGTTTGGGGAAAGCTGTTCTTTTGCTGCATTGTTACTTAGTATTGCAATTCATGTATGACATCTAATGTCTACATCTAGCGCTTCATCTTGCATCCCTTTAGTCTCTCTCTACTTTCTCCCTTAATTGGAAACACTTTGCAATTGTATTTACTGGTCTCCTTTTTTTGCCTGGTCTGGATCACTTTCTGCTTTTATTCAGCTTGTCTCCTGTTTATAAATATTAGTTCTTCATCTGAAGGTTTTAGACAGGAAAGTCCTTAGAGATATGTCTACCTTTAAGCATTTGAGCTGTGCAATAGATTCCAATGGGACTAGTTATAGCACCAAAGTTAGGGATGTGATTGAGTGCTTCCTTGGACCAAGATCATTAATACTTCACCTTGACTTACATGGCTAAGAACCCAGCTCAACAGTGGGTAACGGGAGAGGCTCAGGCAGTTCTTCGACAATGTTTATTTTTTCAAAATCCACTAGCAATAATACAACTACAAGTCCATTGCTGAATAAATATAGACTTTTTTTTTCTAAACTGGGGTACTGCTTGCAACCATAAAACATACATTATTGAGCTCAGCTTACAAGTGTGGCACCTTCTCTATTGATTTCGACATACTTTTATTTCCCTACTGCCATGGCTGACCTTTAACTTGAGTTCTTGGCCTGTAGTCTGGGAAAACAAAGACCACAGAACAGCCCAGATCAAGCATGTGCTTTTGGAGCAATTCGTGTCTTGCACTAGCAGACTCACAGCCTACTGAATCTGGCCTTTAATTTATTAAATCTGTAAAATGGGGAGCTGCTATTCTGCAAAGGTTCAGTATGATCCATTAAGCACATTTTGCTGACATGGGACGGGAAGGTAAGGTCTGTGGACTGTTAAAGAAGAGAATTTCTGGCGGGTACTTTTTTCTTTAAAGGTGCCTAATTCACCAGTTCTTGCAGACATTCTGGATCCTTCCCTTCCTGGTGCCTTTCCACTAACAGTGAGGAAGACATTCCAAAAATCATTACACACACACACACACACACACACACACACTTGCTTGTATCCCTAAAATCTCTATGATATGAGCAAACATTTTGGCATTAGATCAACACTGGAGAGTGTACCACAGCTGTTTGAGATGCAGGGGGGTGGAAGGGAGGATCGACACTGCAGGGTAAGGTTCTGCCAAAGACATTTTTACACTGGGATATTTTTCTGCCCAGCAAAATGCAGTATTAAATCAAGTCAGAACATGCCCATGCCTGCTGTGTGCTCCATCCACAGCTGTGCTTATAGCAGCGTAACTCTTCCCTCAGACAGATGAGGGATGTGTGTGGGCATCTATTCCTTTGCCATACGCTAGAGAGGGCCCCACAGTGACAACTGGATGAGCTGGTGGAGATGGTACCAGTTCCAGGAACATCTTGCCGGAGTCAACAGAAGACATGAAATAGTTTTAGAAGGCTCTTGTTTGATGAGACAGATCTCAAGAAATAGTCTTTTGAGATAATCAATTCAAATGATGAGTTGTTTTAGAAAAATTAAAATGGTAGCATTCAGAACATTAGGATCTGAAAGTTCTGTAGGCTGATTAAAAAGCATCATTTTATTTTGAGAATTAAAATTCTTTCTTTCTCATCCATTTCTGGAGACCAGGATAACCAAAATGATTTAAGGGTTGGATTTCATGAAACGATGGAATTATATCAGGTATGAAACTCTTTAAATGTTTGTTTTATTCTCCCAATAGAGGTTTAAACTCATGTCTATGCTTTTCATGCCTTCTGCCTTCCTGATATGCTTCATTTTCCCCTAGAAATTTCTACTACAAGCACTGGTTATGAACAATTTCTTTAAAATATGTTTTGGCTTGTTCAGCACCTCCCTCAAGCCCTCCAACAAAACCTTTTTCCCTAGAATAGTTTTATCTCCTGGACAATGACTGTGCACTTAAGCTTTTTTCCAGTGAGAAAAGATGATTGGGGCATCATCTGATTGTCACTTCCATCATGCAGCTGTGTGCACTCAAAGCACTTGAAACTCTCTGCCAGCTCCAGATTGGCTTTTCTTGTGCCTCTAATGGCTGTTTGGGCAGACATCAAAACCACTTCTTAAGCTGCTGTTCCCACACCATGAACCTTTGTCCCTTTTTGGGCCATTTCACCTAAATCCAAGCAAAGGGCTGATTGCTACAAAGCATGAGACAAGTGCAACATGTACTTGTAACAAGTGAGCATCTGTACATAGTGGCAGGCAAAATGTCACTAGCCTCCAACGACTGGTGTCTACTCTGCCAAGACACACCACTTAAGCCAAACTTACTCGCTATGTTACAAGCAAAGGTTGTGCTTTTGCAAGTGCTGGGCGTACGCTGGATCATTTGCTCTCAGCCTGACATTGGATGTTAGTAGCTTAGGACCAGGGAATTATAGCACCCTTGCACTCATCTAGCGATGTAATAATATGCAGTAGCAGAGTTAAGAAGGTGCTAGGATCTGGCAGAGCCTGGTCAGAATGGCTGGCCAACACATGAAATGTTCTGAGGATGAGGACCAGAGCACAAGGCTTGCTATGTCTTACCTGCAGCAAACTGAAAGGTAGCTCAACACCCAGGCCCACACCGCTGGATGGAAAGAAGATGCTCATGATATATTCCATTTTTGTACAAAGAGATGCTCCTAAATACATTTAAAGTGCTGTCACTATAACACAAAACTCTTTACATGGCCAGGCAAAGTGCTACTTTTTCCTCTATGGATAAATCCCCCTGGACTCAGTTGCCCCGGGGAGTGCAGAGGCATAATTATTACCTGCTCTTTCTGTGATAAGAATTTGTAGACCCCTGAGCCCCTAGGCCATTTTCTGCTCTCTGCTCTATGAACGCGCTAACGTACCCCAGAGCAGGTACAAAGGAAAACACAGGGGATGGAGGACAGGAGGAACAGGAGCCTCTCATCCTGCCCACGAGCAGCATGCAGAGTTTGTATGCTCAGAGAGAATTTTTAAACAGTTTGAACAAGCAGGGTTTTTACAGCTCTCTATCCTGTGCAAAGTGATGCTTGAAGAGGTACCCCTTCAAGCAGGAGAAGAGAATAATGATTTTATGGATTGGGTCAAGGTCCTTAGGAGCAGATTGGCAGGCTTGATGGATGATCACTCTCAGATAGGATCTGGCTTTGCCTCCACAGAAATCAGTGAGAACTTGCTTTTCAGCTCACACTCTTGGGTGACATTTTTGAGAAAAGCTCGAGACTTTACAGAAACCAGGAAGAACATTAAGCCTGCGAATCCCACTAGCCAAAGAACAGTAAAGGATGTATTAAGAAAGGTTATGTTTTTATACTAGCTCAGAGGCCCAGGTGGCACTCAAGCCCAAACCAGTTGATTTCCATGTTGTGTCGTGTTTGCTTACCCTTTCACTCCGAGTCATTACACCAACTGGAAATATAAGTAGGACGGCTTGGATAACGGGGTCTTAGCCCCAGCAAGAAATGTAGATGTGACCAAACTTGCCCTTGAAACCTTAGCTGCCCCTTTACACTTCACAGTGTACTCTTTGATGGTGCAATGGCATACCTTTTCTCGTGCAGTCTCATTCACAGCACAGCATGGGCCCCGCTTGTGGACTGAGTCAGGTTTACCCAGGGCATGAAATCATTTCATGTGAGATGCCTTTGTTGTATGTCGGAGGTGTTAAACAATGTGCAGTCAATAAGACAAGGAGTGTCAGGAAGAAAAGGAAGTTCTTATGAATTGGCAGCTGCCTGACACGTTACAGAAGTAGATGTTATGCTTGCTTCTCCATTTCTTCATCTACTGTGAAAAAAACCTTTGTAGGAGATTTCTATTAGGAGGCTGGCAAGTCATTTAAACCATTTTTTTTCAAACACAGCATGTGTCTGTTTCTCATTTTCTGGGTGCCTAGCTTCTAGCGTATTTTGGCCTCAAGCCATTGAACATGTTGAGAATAGAGACTGAGACTAAGAACTTAATTCCATGTCCTCTGGGAAGCTTGTGTACAGAGCTGAAGGCTGGTAGGTGCATTTGCCGTAACCCCTGTAGCTGAGCTAATGTACTGTAGCTTTCTTCACTAGCTGGATTTTCCTACAAGTTTGCCATCAGAGAATGAGAAGCTCTCTATCTATGCACAGCATTGACCAAATGGGCTTTTATATCAGTAGCCTAAGGTGCCTGCACCACAACTGCAAACTCCACGAGCAGCACGCTCTGCCAGTTGCCTAACTCACTTGAATTCAACTTCAAGCACCTGTTTTACATCCATGAGCTTTGGTTGAACAAGGCAAAGAGAAACAGAGCTGTTCCTCTGATTACTACTGACAGCGGCTGATCTTTATGCGTAGTCTAAACTCCCCTTGAAGCACTTGAGTGAATGAATAAACATGCTGAATACTTCCAAAAAGGTACTGCAGCACTCATTAGAGCTATACCCAGCTTTTCCTTATCTTTGCAGAGAAGAGGGAAGAAGCCTGACTGTTCATTTTAGTGTGAGTGGATGTGGGAGGAACTAATTCTGATTGAAGCAGTGGAGGTGGCTTCCCTTTGAGACTGAAGGGGAGCTTTCAGCCTGCTTGTGCTATATGGCTGGAGGTGTTCTGTCTTTCCTTGACTCAAAGACACAAAACAGATGGACCCCACTCTGAGCCGGCTTTGCCCAGGCTGAGTCCGATTTCACCTCTAATTTTGCAGCCCCAGATTATATTCACAAGACATATACTCCACACAGTTGCTTGCTGTTAATGCTAAGTAAACACCTATAAATATTAATTTAGTATTTCAACACTGTACAGTAGTTTCTCATTCAAGTGAAATCAAATGTGAACTAAGCATAAATGTCTATGAACGATATGAAGTATTTGCCACGGGCACGATTAAACTGCTCTGGCCAGCTTTTCGGTCACCTAGTCAAATACACCTCTTTAGCAAGAGGGCAAGTACCATCATCTTCCCCAGCCAGTTAATATTCCTGTGGTTAATTCCTCTGCATCCCCAGGACTGAGCAGCTTTGTGTAGCGCAGTGAATGTGCCTTCTATAATCTTTGATACTGCTGGTGATAAGCTGGGCTTTATTTGCCTGGTCTTTCACTTGAGATTCTGTTCACAGCCAGCAGCTGGGTGCTTTTCTCTGTATCATATTATCGCTCTAGGCTGTTCAGAGGCCAGTATTTCAACACCATAAACGCTGATCCCACTCTAGCCTTTCCCTTATGAGCAGCTGAAGCAACTCTTTTGCTGTTAGTGATACATAATCTGAGCTATTAGTTTTGAACATCATATTTGCAGAGGCAGCTGGTACACAGAAAGCTCCCATGTTAACTATCTGGGAAGCTCAAGTCAACACCAAGTTTTGCTTAAATTGGGAAGAGAAGCGGAGTCAAGATACAGAATTGCTTTTGATGTTTTTTTTTCCCTTCGAATTACTGTGGAACATAAAGGAAAAAAGGAATGAGGGAAAAGGATTTTCTGTGTGTGTGTGGCGATCCTGACTTTACTGTAGTAAGAGCTCCCACTTGAGCTAAATGGTGCTGCTGTTGTAACATCAAGCTTTTTCTTGGCTTCTTCTTGGCTGTAACATGTGAGTCCGGAGCTGGTCTCTGACGGCTGATGTTCTGCATTTGGCCACAGATTTCTCTGATGCCTCAAAGGACGGCAAAACCTCTTGGTGAGCTCTTGGCAAGACCCCTGGGCCAGGAGTAACTGTTCATGTGCTGCTACAGATGCACAAGTACAGAGACCGCAGCCCTGCCCTGGGACCAAGAGCGGATCCGGGGTGGGCAGGACTGGGCACCGTGCCGGTCAACTGCTGACTCGCTGCCAGGAAAGGGATCGTTTGGGGACAAAGCCCTCCCATCACAGGTATGGGAGATATCAGTTACCTGTTACGTAGGCGGTGGAGGGTAACTTAATACAAGTTAGTGATGTCCTTTGGGATCTTCTGAGGAAGGGTGCAGTGCACGCAAAGAACCTATGCCTTATCCCGAGCTGAAGTGGTCGGCACCTAGTCCAGTGCTGCATCATGCAGGTGCTCATGGCTCTGGCTTGTTTGTCTATCCCTGCTCTTAAGAATCACCTTGTAGGTTCAAAGACAAGCGTTGAAGGTACTACTGAGCCGCTTTCTGCAGTTCTGTTGAAAATATGGGAGCTTGAAGGTTCATCACATTGGGGAAGCAAAAGGGCACTAAATATTTAATACCAAACAGTTAAATATTATCATAAAAGTAATTTAATATAAATGGCTTTCAGCAAATCCTTATTCATATTTCATGACTGAAATGGGTGGCTGGTTTCTAATGTTTGCATGCAATTAATTTTAATGGGTGCAGCACATTACTTCCAATCCGTTGTCCCTCAGAGACGCTGGCCGTATCAAGAAAAGCAAATAGCAGGACATCAAAAGTCAGTGACACAGAGGGTGATGCAGCACCCTGTGTATAGATCTGGAAATGACAAGTTAATAGGCTATTGATAGTTCCTGAACTGTATTGAGAGTAATTATTCTGTGTATCTGGGGGTAAATGAGGAATGGCAGGAACTCCATAAGGTAAAGATATCTGAAAATATGAATATATATTAGGGACATATAAAACTTCAATTTTTCCTGTCTTTGTAAGGTGTGGTCTGAAGTCCATATAAATAGGTGGCAGTCTTCCCACTGATTTTACAGAGTTTAGCAGAGGTCTTCAGTGAGCTTTGTACATGTATGAAGGGTATCATAACCAGCTTTGCTTGGGTGAGGCCAAAGAAAAGTTCTGTGATCCTTCAAACTCATTCATGGCCAATAAGATATCCTGTGAAGGATGAAGCTGCAAGAGGAAGGAGACTGTGTGTGTTGCGAATGCCTTAAGATGTGAAGTTTGCTGGATGTTCACAAACGTCCCTCCAGATTGCGTGAAGAAAAAGATGAGTGAGGTGTCCGATGACCTCTGAAATAGTAGCGGAGATTTTTAAAGCTAACCAATTGTGTCTCAGACCATTAAACTGGACAGAGAAAAAAGTCTGGCATGTTTGATTCCAGAAGAAATTTCTAAAATGGTAAAAGGGAAAAAAAAATAGGTGGTGCAAAACACATTCTAGCACTAAAAATGATTTCATTGTGGGCTTCTGGGGATGAAAGTCTCTGGCTTTAATTAGCATCAAGCTTAACTGTCTTCTGTTTCAACCCTGAATATTAATTAGTGATGCCCTTGGGGTAATCAGCCCTTGTGGATCTCTGAGAAAAATGAACTGATTAGTAGATTGACCTTGACAGTTCCCAGGGAAGAAGATGAAAATACAGCCTGTTCAACTATGCTGCACTGTAAGCTTAATTTAGCGTAATCTAGTGAACTGGGAAGCCCAAAGGAAGAATGAGGAAAACTTAATGAGGAGGTTAGTTACAAAGGGTGTCATTCATTTTTCCACTTAAAAATGCAATTTATTTTTTTTTTTTGCATTCAAGCCATGAATGGAAGTTTAAGGGCTGGATACCCAAAGTTGTTCAGCACTTAAATATCCATTTTATTTAACCAACACTCATCATCTCTTATCTGAGCTTTGACAACTTGCACTTAGAATATCTGGAAATATTTCCAGAAGAATTCCACTCTAACTGTATGAACTCCACAAAATGTTCCTCTGAAACACATCTCAATCATTTCAAGTTTACTTTTTGCTGCTTCCCAAAAAGCAGCTGATATTTTCAGGAAACAGAAGGTTTTGGAACAAACGCAGAGCGAGCTAGTGAAGTACAACACCAGATTTGGAGTCATGAAATCTTGCGCCTAGCTCCCTCACACTTGGGGACTTTGCTATGGATTCTTTGCTGGGTTTTTCTTCTGCCTTTGTCATTAGTTCTGCAATCCCGGACAAATGAAATGTGTCTGCTTGCCTCTTCTGAGTATGAATGAGGAATAAAAATCCCCATTGTCTGAGATACCTTGTGATCTGTTGATCTGAGGCGCTCAGAATGCAAAGAAAAACTTAAAAAAAGTTCTATCCCTTCATAACCTTTTGTATTAAACTTTGCTGCTTCTCCTTCCTACAGCCTCTTTCTTATCAAACAATTTACCCTTGAATAAGTGTGTTATGCCATTTCCTACTTTCTTGTACTCCAACTACATCTTACAATATGGAGCAGTTCCTCTGTCTTTCCTGTGCCATTCTTACCTCCTGAAGCCCCAGCTAAGAATCCCACTGCGTGGGCACATGACACAAGGTTGCCATTCAAATACGCTTTTCAGTTTTGATTTCCCAAAAGTGATCAGAAGATGTAAAAGAGTCATTATTGCAAAACCGTAGGCTTGCATTTCAAAGCACATTTGAAGCTAGATAAGCTGCAAAAAGCACTTTAGGCAATGAAAGAATCTCAGTCTTACACTGAAAAATAGAAAAGATAAGTAATGATGTGCTTTTGGCACACAGTTAGGTGGTCTGGATTTTTGTTTTATTGTTATTGTGGGGTAAAAATCAGATAACATCATGATGTGCATTCCCTAATAGAAATTTCTATTATAGGACATAGTGTGATACTGAAGGGTAGATAAGAGAACTGAAGCAGTGTAAAACTCATTGATGTCATCTTAGCCCTAAGAACAAGTCAAACAAAAGGCATCTATATATAGCACTTTGAGAAAATTTGATGCTAATTGAAGGTGCTAGCTTTTTTGATCTCCCTGAAGACTCAGAGGAGGTAGCCAGCCAGGGTGCCTGGAAGGGCCCCTGCTAAAAGAAAGGGGCTTTTCGTGCCATATGGCCCCCTCAGAAGTAGAGACCTCCAATGTAACTGCCAGCCAGGGAATTGGCTAGTGTCAGCTTGTTTTGATGATCCAATGCAAACATCACATATGTTCAGGGTGCGGCTTACTGACAGTAACAACAGGAATGCCTGGTGCTGAATGAACCAGGAGCACACCAAGTCAAACTTCGGATAGGACGACGCAGCTGTCAGACTGCGGTGTGGTACAAAGAACCTGGAGTGGTTTTAAATAGACGCAGGAGGTGGATCAGGAACCAGAAGGTAAGGGGAGCAAGAGGGCCAGTGGCACAGGCCACGTCCCGTTATTGCCTTATTTTGCAAAGGCGGAGAGCCCCAGAAAGCGGGCAGGCTGCTGCTGCTGGAGCTGGGCTGTAGGGGGGGGTCCTCTTGTTGAGGCTGAGAGCCAGTGACCCCCCAGTAGTCTGTGCCTCCATCACTTCAGAGGCCAATTCCTGCCTGGTCAGGACTCTTCAATGTGCATTTTATTCTAGAGCTCCCTGGCCCTATTTTGTCATTCCTGGGACTGCACATTGCAAGTTTGTTTTCTCTAAGTACTTCATCAGAAAGACTGATCCTATTGCAGCAAGGATTGCCTGGGTAAAGTGTAAATTAACCTAAATGGAGACCTGTGTTGTCATAGCTAATCTATTTTTGGTACCTAAGGTAGTTTTCTTGAAGCCAGCTCAGGTTTCTGGATGCTACAGTGAATTCTGCGGACTGCAAATATCCCTGCCATGTAATTAGAACTAGATTCAGCGTATCAAAATGTATTGAACATTCTGGAATGGTGATTTTAGTCCTCTGTACCACTGAATGTCTGCCAAATTTAAACTTAACGTTAGTTCATTCCATTGCATAGTGTTAGCAAGTTAGAAATAATCTAAATAAGCCAGTTGAGAGACTGCTCTTAACATTATACACTGCATTTTAAATTTTCTTTGCTTCTCAATGTTATATATCTTCCTGCTTGTGAGTGGTTCTGGAGAGAAGTTGCATTTTTTGTGTGACATCAACACAGGGATTCCAAAACCACTGGAATACCTCTCAGAACTGCTGAAGGACTATTGGCATGTAAAGGAACACGAGACTTTCAGACAGAGACGTCCAGACTGCTAAAGCTGGCAGTGCTCTAGGAGGGATGCGGTGCCCAGAGCACCGGCAGCTGCCGTGAAGAGATTAGTACAACAGTGGGGGTGGCTGTGGACTAAAAAGCCGAGTTGCGGAGGAGCACAGTTCTGCTCATTGTTTGACTTGTGTGTGCCTCAGTAAAATTTAAGGAAGGAACGCTTAGGGACTGCAGAAAAATGAGTAAGTATTTAATTATAGCTAATATTACTGTGTTTCCTTTTTTCAGCCAACATTTTATGGTTTATTCATTTGGAAATAAATCTGCGTTTTGCTGAAGGAACTAAGGTGGAACCCCCAGTGACTTTCTTATAAAGTGCTGTTTCCTTTAATTCCTTTATGGCAAAGGTCCAGATTACTACATATTATGGCAGTTGCTAGTGTGAAATTTGCTTGTGCTTATGTTGTGCTTTAACCCGGCAGGCAGCTAAACACCACACAGCTCTGCTCACTGCCCCCCCCCCAGTGGGATGGGGGAGAGAATCGGAAAAAAGGTAAAGTTCAGGGCTTGAGATAAAGACAGTTTACTAGGACGGAAAAGGAAGCAATAATAATAATAATAATAATAAATATAAAAGAATATACAAAACAAGTAATGCACAATGCAATTGCTCTCTACCTACTGACCGATGCCCAGCCAGTCCCCAAGCCACCACCCCCTGGCCAACTTCCCCCAGGTTTATTGTTTGGATTGATGTCCCACGGTCTGGAATACCCCGCTGGCCAGTTGGGGTCACTGCCCGGGCTGTGTCCTGTGCCAGCTCCTTGT
>JANZLQ010000032.1:23341592-23364020 GCA_026212715.1 Elanus axillaris
TCTCGCTGGCTGGGCATCAGAAGCTGAAAAATCCTGGACTTTAGACTAAACATGACTTAGCAGCAACTGAAAACATCCGTGTGTTATCAACATTCTTCTCATCCTAAATCCAAAACATAGCACTGTACCAGCTACTAGGAAGAAAATTAACACTATCCCAGCCAAAACCAGGACAGCTTAGCCGTAAACTCATCTGTTATGAGTGCTGTCAAGCATTAACATCTACAATGCATTTATAAAATCTGGACTTTGGTCTAAGAAGCAACAAAGACCAGAAGGCCTAGGACGTTCCCCTGGACCCAAGGGGCTGCGGTAGGTCCCCTGGAGCAGGCTGGGCTCCGTGCCGGGGCAGCAGTGGGTGCTCAGCACCATCCTGCACTTATCCTGTTACCGGTGGAGTCAGAGATGGCAGGCTTTTTCATGGGTTTCATGGATCACCTGTGGCTCAGCGCTTCCTCCTGTGCACCTAGGGCAGGATTATGATTTCATACCAGCTGGTTTCGTAGTCTGGAACTGTCTTTCACTCTGTTGCTCCTAAAAGACATCATCACTTTTAGGGTACAGGACTTCCCTGAACATCTGCCTGGACTGGTCTTTCTAAAATTTCCTCCTCATCTAAAGCTTTGACCTTTAGGATTTCAATTTCCTTTGAGTTTTGTTTTGGTTTGGTTTTTTCCCCAAGGGAAAGTAGGAGGTAGGAAGAAAAAACTACCTGGTTCAGAAGTGTTGTCAGGGTTGGTAAACTGCTAATTTCTGATTGCTATGTTGGAAATTCTTCAAGGCAGTGCTTGTACTCCACTTAAAATAGACATATTAGGAAAAATACCAAGCCACCAGTTTTAAACTGTGAAATACAGGAGCTCTAATATGCTGCAAGTCTCCCCAGCTTTAAAACAGCATTCAGGACAATATGGGCAGGCAGGCTGGCTGATTCTGCACTATCTCCTGACAGGTTAACAATTAGTTAATTGGTGCTGCTAATTACAGTGTTCATTAAGCAATCCCAGGTGGCAGGTTTACCCTTCCTATCCCTATCACTGAAACATTCTGAATAGGATTTCATGCACAAGTGGAGGTAATGGCACTTTCTGTCTCTCTTGCACACAGGCATAGCATGGTAGCATAAGCGATATTCAGCCTCCCATGTCATGTACTTCAGCTCCATCTGGGATTACTTCCTGGCCTCATTTCAAAGAGAAGAACAACCGTGTTGTTCTGTTACAGAAATGTTACTCTATTTTGATTATTAATTTCTACACACTTTGCCCAGTAGAATAAAGATGTTTAGTTTCATGAGAATGATACCATTAATAATGCATGGGACTTATAAAGCAACAGTGATTTACATTGCCCAAGTACTGTACAAACAGTAATTCATAATAATTTGTATCACCATCATCTCAGAAATAAAATCCAGGAAGAATGCATTAGGCTCCATGTAATCAGTCCTCTCCACCCTGCTTTCTGGGTGGCTGTAACTACTGGTTCAAAGCAAATCACCCGAGTTACAGGTTGTTGCAGGCATGCCCCACTGACTCCTGCTCCTCGAGACGCCAATAAACATTTCTGGAGTTCTGGCAATCTGGTACACTGTTTTCTTATCTTCTCCCCATAAAAGCCAGATACAACAGGCTTTTTCTCCAAGATTCTGCTTTGTGCCTCTCTACCTAATTGATTCAATATCTTTGTTCATATTTCAGGTGAAAATCCCCTGCTTTTTCTATGCTTTTATCTCTTCAGCACTTTTTTTCTCCTCTCTTCTGCTTTAATGCTTTCTGCATTTCAAGGGAATGCAATACATTGGTTAGAAGCACTGGCTGTAACAGGTAAAGTGGATTGTATTTCTGACTGAGTTATTTTGGAATGAAAGGAATAAGGCATCCTTGCCTCAGTTTCCCAGTCTATGCAGAGTTGCAATTGTCAGGCAAAAGACACTGGGTACGTACAGAGTAGCATTCTTGTTAAATCATGACAATTATCCACTCATACAGCCCCTCTATAGGGCTCCATAAATATTTGATTGACTTGCTTTTGTTACTGTTAGCATGATGTGTTTAGTCCTCTAGATGGTCTTCAGTCTGTAAAGCTTTTTGTGATACATTAACATGAGCGATGCTACATGAAGTTTGTGACGATGATTTCAATGGAAGTGTGGCAATACTCTACATGGTCCAACCTGTGGGACACAGATACTACTTTTCCTTTCCTTTCTTTTGCAGAGGAAAAGACCACGTGTTTTCCAAACACTCTGTGCACCCTCCACTACTTCTGAAGCCCAGGTTACTTACCTGAATGAAATATTCACGCCATAAAGGTGAACACCGTGCAGCCAAATTTCCTTCTGAACACACCGCAGAAAGAAGTTTTAACAAAGCCTCTGAGATGATGCCTAAAAGAAACTGTGCACAAAGCTATTCCATTCAGAAAGCATTGTGCAAATTCTGTGGCAAGTGTATCATGTGAATGCTTATATAGATAATTTTGGAAGGGTAACCAAAATGCAATCCTACCTAAAATTAGGAGGCTAATCAAACCCCTGAAGTCTCCTTTCTCTTTGATTCCTTACAGCACACTCCCACAATGTTTTTGCTCTTTTTCAGGCTTTTCTGGAAGCTGGTGAAAAGCCCTTGAGAAAAATCTCATCAGGAATGGATGATCTCTCCTGTCAACTGATTTTAATATATTCTTCATAAGGCATTGACTAGAAGGGTTATTTTAGTATTTCAGTGTAATCCTTGGACAGTTAGAGAGAGCTATATGCAGAAGCAGCTGGAATCAATTGCTATATGGTATAAGTGTATCACGCTGGTGTGTGGTTCAGCTAGAAAGCCCTGAACACTTTGAGTTCAGCTGGTGAATGGACCAGACCCTGCTCTGTGCTGGGCTCTGAACCACATGAGACACCAAATGTTCAGAGCGCGTTGACCTCCAGAGGAGACTCTCGGGGTCTGGCCAGGACATATTGTCTTGATGAAAGGAATCTTTTTCCCAGAGTTTCAAACTCCTTTCCCTCACAGCAATTTTCCTTTTAACTGGTTTTTTTTTTTCTTTTTCTTTTTTCCCTTTAGTGTTTCAGATGAACTTTCATTTCTATTTTAGCAGATTTTTAATTATCCCTGTGCCATACTGAGATGTGGCTGAGATGGAGACTCCAGCCGTTTTTGAGTCACATCTGCAGATCACGTAGGTATAATCTCTATGGTAACTGACCCATGTTGGGTAGAAGAAAAAAATGCTTGGAACTAAAGGTTAATTGCTGTTTCATTTATACATGTTTTGTGCAACTCCATTGTTGCAAATTGAGTATCCAATTAGAATGAGATTATTAACAGATTGAGCGTCTTTTTTGTTCCTTGGATGTTTGAAGAACTACTTGAAATATTTTAGAAATAGTGACTCCTTTTTTATACAGTCTCATGCATGGGAAATCCCGGCCAACTCTTTTTTTTTTTCATTAAAGGGGGAGGGAGGGTACTTGCCACTGCAGAGGGAAACCATTTTCTTATATAATAAGAAAGACCTACCTGTCATTCTTCCCCTGTCCAGGACAGGAATAGCTTTGTGTGATCATTCTCCTAGCAGGCCATCTAGAAAAAAGCACAAGGAAAAAGCAATAACTAAACAAATCAACAGACAAAATTTCTCTCACTT
Organism: Elanus axillaris; assembly: GCA_026212715.1. Taxonomy (NCBI): domain Eukaryota; kingdom Metazoa; phylum Chordata; class Aves; order Accipitriformes; family Accipitridae; genus Elanus; species Elanus axillaris. The sequence continues at coordinate 23,345,244 of JANZLQ010000032.1, forward strand.
CATCCACGACAAGTTACCTTTCTGTACAAGGCTTTGGAAATTCTTTTGCTGCTCACCCTGTACCCTATGCGCTGGAGATCTGATTATTTGCTACACACCGGTCTTCATACGAAATAGCTCAGGTCTAAAAATGTGCTGTCAAAGTGTCTGATTTCTCTTTCAGGGGATTTCCCAGATTCATTTAAGAAAGCAAGCTATTTAATTTAAGAAATGAAATATGTGCTGACTAGTTTTCTCTCCTTCCAGTATTTTCTGGCTCTGTGAAAATACTTAAAAAGTACACTGGAGGTTAATTGTGAAACTGGCAAAAAAAAATTTTTTTTTAAAATTTCTTCTATTTTCATGCTCAAATGTTATGGACTACACTGCTAGAGATAGATGTATCTACAATGAAATATTTATTCTAAATTACTGAAATACTGAGACAACTGTTAAGTATGGATTATAGTTAATATAAAGATGGGACTATCTAATCTGGATTAGCAGTTTAACTTCTCAAGCATTCACGCTTATGAAAATAGATTCTTTCTTTTTTCCCAGTATGTCTGTCTTGTTTATTTGGATATTTGAGACTGGTATTTTTGGCTTTCCATGCACCCAGTACAACGTGCTTAGAAATACTCGTATCTTTTTTGCATTTTTACCCACCAAAGTGAATCTCTTGGGACAAACATTTGATATCCTTCTAAACGAGCATGGAAATTTCTAGTAACTTTTCATTATTTTATCTATTCTGTAGGAATAAACATCTCCACATGATCTTTTGCAATTAAAATTCTTCCAACAGTTCTTAAGGAACTCCAGGGATCTCTCTTTTCTCATGAATCTCAGCAGAGTGAATTAATCTACATTCAAACAAAATTAGAGATGTAATTACTTTATAACCTTTGAAAGAATAATTATGTTCCTAACACAATCACCCATGTTTTGGGGACCCTATGGCAAAGACTTCTGGCCTCTGTTGCAGACTTACTCCTTTTCTTCATACTCCCTAACAGAACAGAAAAGTTAGACCTTGGAGTGCCTTGGGTGAAAACTGAGGACCTGTGGGTTCACAGTGTAACATTTGGTATTTCTGGCTCTGCTTTGCTTATTGTTGTGGGAATCGCAACTCAGAACCTACCAGTGACATTCTGACTGTACGGACTTTGCTTAAATCGAATGAAGAAAATGTTGCTAGGGATGCTCAGGACTAATACTTTTCTAGACAGTAAAATATTTGTCATTTGTCTATACATCAGTAAAATGAGAAATATGATGATACATCAGGTGCTTAGAAAATACTCTCCTTCAGCAGACTTTAATGAAAAAACCTCATAAAATGCCTTGGAGTTCTATATTTATTGCCTTTCTGTATTTCCAAATTAAATCTGCTCATTTGACAAACACAAAAACCGCTTTGCTTTAAACTAAGTCTTAGATCTGATTGATAGGCTGGTGCTAGCCTGCATGCTACTAACCAGAAAAACTCTACATTTGAGTACAGCAGTATTATTGATGATCTATGCACTAGCTTCCTCACAAACTTTTTAGTCCTGCATGGTTACCAAGAATGAAATGTAACAAACGGTTTCAGTTTGCAAAATCAGCAAAATGATAGATATCCATGTTGGAAGTGCAGAAATGTAGAACTCTAATGCAAATAATGTATACCCTGATTTGCATACCAATGAATATTCATAATGCTATTTACATAATGGTAGAAAATGTTCTGATTATCAGAATTTAAGTAAAAACAAATGCAATGTGGAATAAGTTTTAGGAACACTGTTAAATCCATTCTACCTGGTTTTGGTATCTCAGTGTGCTGGTATCCAGAAGTTTAAATGTCTTTAGTTAACTAAAGATGTACAGGAGGGCTAGCTGGGAGTTTTAGAAAGAGCACAATCTTATCAATATGATTTTAACAGACACATAAAGCACATATGTACATGCAATCAGAAGATATTATATAGGTAAAATGCTTAATTACCAAGATACTAGAAAAAAGACACTAATCCCAGGCAGGAGGAATATAGAGCTTGATAACATAGGTGTCAACTGGGTAAATAATATGGTATGATACCCAGCTGACTTATCTCACAGGTACTGGAAGTGTCTATTAGTTATTGTCTGGGCACTCTGAGCTGTCTGATCCACCCGGCTGGAGAGTCATTGAGGTCCCTGAATTAAGATCCAGACAGAAACTGGGTTCTCCTACAAGAGAAGCCTGAATAGTTTCATAAATACTGAACACGATGCTTTTTTGTCTGACCAGCTGTTTAACTGGGTTGAAGAAATCTACATTAGTAAAAAGACTTAAATCCATGTTTACTGTCCGTCTGAGACTTATTTCGAACCTGTTAAAGTCAAAGTCAGAAGAAGGAGTTTGATAGGTTACTCTGCTAATGAGGCAACAGTCAAAAGCTCCTTTTGAAGACACTGGAAAGAGAATATCTAAATTTTGAAGAAAAATTAAACTGCCTGATCAAATTCTGGTAGTAATTATTACAGGATACTACTTTTTGCCTTGAGCAGTCACATAATTTGTACATATCATTTGATAGCTCCAGAACCCCATACCAAGCAATGATGAAGGTATTTGTGCAGCTGCAAATGCCTTTGAAGATCTTTTGGGATGAAAGACAGGATAAAAAATAAAGCACTGATAGCTGAAAATGTCCAGCAGGACCACTGAAAAGAAAGAAATGAAAAGTCTTCTCAAAGGTAGACCATCTTGACGAAAGTAGGTGATTTCACCTCTGCCCTTTAAGGCTATTTGACTCTTCTAAACACTCACTGCTGCCCAGTTTTTTTTTACGTGACACACATCAGGCTGGTACCTGACTACTTGCCTAATGGTCTGAACACAGAAGGAAGAGAAAGAAAGGTTTTTGTTCTGTATACCCTGGCCATTTATCTATCTCTCGTGGTGGAGAAGCGTGGCATGTTTCAAATGTGCCAGCTGCCTCCCAATTGTCTATTTGTAATCTTCATAAATATCCACTGAGAAATGCTAAAGAAATTAGGGAAAGCCATATGGCCCTTTTCTACTTTGTTAAGAGCTGCAGGAGAGAGCCTTAAAGTTATTATAAAGATGAAAGAGGAAGGTGTTAGGTATCCTGGTCACATAATCTCTGAGCTGATGGTTTATGTTATTGAAGCATTTTGTAGAGAAGCATAAATCCTCATCATTTAATAAAGAAAATTATTTTGTTGCTAGTGCAGATCCTATAAAGTGGAGTCAAATACACACCTTCTGTGTTATGTGACTTGTAAATGAAGACAGGCACGGCCACCAAGGTAGAAGACTGTGTCCGTTTCCCTCTCTGCTTTCTGTCAGTTTTTTTCTTGATATTATGGCTGTGTTTTTACTTCATAATGAAAGAAATTAGTCTTTGCCCCAAAGTGTACCAGTAGTACTGTGTTTCTAGGATGCTTTCATTTAAGGCTCTGAACACACTAAGCTGTTGTTATGGCTTAAGACATGAAGTAGTAAGTGTCAGGCTGATGAGACATTGGAGCCAAGTGAGGCTGAGGGAGGTCGTGGAGCCGTGCAGTGGTAGTTCCTGGTCATAAGGTTCCCAATTCCTCCAATTTTCCTGCTCTGAAGAACAAGAATATGCTGTGCTCCTGACTGCACCCATTATAATCACTGTCCCACCTTCTGACAGGATTCAGGATGAGAAGAATAATGTTCTACCTCTACTGATCGATACTGTCTTTTTCTTTGGCTATAGGTCTTTGCCACATGCTGTCAATATGCAGCCTCCTAGTAACAGCAGAATTGCATAGCAATATATAATATGGGAAAATTTCTTGAGGTTTTCAAGACCTGACTGAGCAGTCTGGTCCAGCCTGGCATCCAACCCTCCTTTGAGCAGGTGGCTGGACTACCGACCTCCAGAGGTCCCTTCTAACCTGAACTACCCTATCAGCCAATAGTTCTATGACATTGATTCACAATTTGCAGAAGCCTGTAAGCTTTTCTCCAGAAACTATCCACATGCATGCCTAAGCCTGAAGTGGATGTGAAGTACTTTGAGGTTGCTTACACTTTAGTGTATCACTAATGGTAGGTTGTGCCTGTGTTACACCCTGTCATGTGCTAACTGCTTCATTTGCTCACGTCCTTTGGTTTAGAACTGAGCAGAATGGCTAAGGCAAATTTGGGCAACATGGACAAGAGAGCTCACCTTTTAATTTGTTGATCCCAAGGACCTGGCATCTGCAACAGGAAACGTCACTGTAATCACAAAGAAACTGAACACAGATGGTTTCACTGGTGGCTTCCTAGGTCCATCAGTCTCTGTTTGCTGGGTCATCATCATCGGTGAAAATATAGTCCACCAAGAGGTATGTGAAGGACAACCCTAAGGAGACTAATGGTAACTGTCTTCCTTGTGTCACAGTGAAACCTTAGACCTCAGGGAAAGGCTCATCCTTGGACCTAGACTACAACTGATGGCATGAGATGAAGGACCTCTCGGAAGAGGCTTCATCTTTGTAGTTTACTTGATATGACCTACTCCATTTAATTCTGGTGCTGGGTAACCCCAAATGCTTCTTAGTTTGACAGTGGCTGGCACTGTGCTTGGTGCCCTGAGACTTCTTTTCAGAGAAGATGGAGGAGGGAGTGGTATGAACATGGGTGATTTATTTCTCACAGGGTGCCATGGTCTCCTCACATAAATACAACCACATAAGCATTTATCTGGCAATAAAACACTTTCTGCCGCAAGTGTGCAGGTTGGCAGTGGCAGCTCTGGGTAGTACAGCCGTTCTGTAATTTATTAAAGGGTTGCTGTTAGCGCGGACATTTTAAAATACTGGTCTGTTCATCACTGTGAAGGATTTACAGTGAGATTTTCATGTGAAAATCGTTCCAGATCCATTCACCAATATTTAGAGTCCCCTTGATTTTTAGGTCAAATACAAAATGATTGTTTCTCCAGGGAACCAAGTGTGGAAGGCAGATATCCACTGACATCCCAGTCCTGCAGAGCTGGGCACAGGTAGAAATAGGGCCATAAACGAAGGAGATTATCACTATGGACTTCGGTTGACTGGGTAAAGCTAGTACAGTGTAGTCCTAATCCACAGCTGTAGCTCCTGAAAGCTATGGTGATATAAATAAATAGCAGTTTGTTTAATAATAATGATATTGCTGCTAATAGTGATGATAATGATGATGATGATGATGATGATAATTATGAAAATGATAATAATTATGATGCTTGTTTATTTGCATGTATTGTGTAAATGCTTTCTGCTTAGCTGCAGCCCAGATCAGCAAGTCAAACCTCAAGGAATGAAGTCCATTAGCTGTGTTTTGAACAGGCTTCGACTGGCAGAATGTGCAACTCAGGGAAGATCAGCTGGCCTAGGAAGGAAGTGGAGAAGTGAGATGCTAGTTTTGTTCTTTCTTCATATATTTTTTTTTAATTGCAGATAGCCAGATTTTTTTTCTTCACTGATTGGCTTTTGGTTTTTTTCAGCTGTTCCTTTTGAGGAGGAGTTGTCTTAATAGACATAATTCAGCTGGTGATCTGCTTAGGTTGTTCATAACAAGCATTCCTTAGAGTAATCGCTACAGAGAGCTCACAATTTCCATGGCCTGACTAGTCGGCTGAGTTATTTGAGATGCTTTCTTTTTTCTATGAGTTGTCCAGAATGACATTTTTTTATGCATCTGCAGCTTTTCACAAATTTTCATTCATGAAAAATTTTCTGTATTTGGAAAAATATAAACTCCTAACAAAGCAAACAAAATCCAGCTGTTCAAATCTTCACAGAAGTGAAGCTCAAAACATGACCAGAGCAACTCACATGTCCTCACAGCTCGCTCCCTTAGGCATGCATCTGCAGGACTGAATGTGTGGTGAGAGGATGGTGACAGAAAAGGGACGGCAAAACCACGGAGAGATGCTTTGTAAGGGGCCCACAGGAGGTACCTGTACCAGGAGAAACTGAGCTATCTCCGAGGCATGCAGGGAGTTGAATATAAGCCTTGACAGTACAGAGAGATGTTTTGATGCTCTCTGCAGTGCGGCCCTGATCAGGTCCCTAGTGTGCACGGCAATTATAGCCCACCTGCCTGCCAGGAGGGGATGTGGGTGCGCTCCAGCTCACCATGGGGCCTTGTTTCCTTGCAGGGAAACTCATGCAGAAAAGCTGGGAAGGCTCTTCAATGTACTCCAACAAGATGCTTTGTCTGGACGCAGAGACCATAGAGCAACCTATACTAAAGTGCCAATGCAACCGTTAGGTTGAAGATACAATGGAGAAGAGCAGTGGCAGAAACAGCTGGAATCTAGGGACGTGGCAGACTTGCCCACGTACTCAGAAGTGGCCTGCTATGAAGTGGTACAACACAGCAACGTGAACCGTCAGTCAAGGTACCAATATTCACGCTGGACGTACCCATAAGAGCTAAAGATAGGTTCGGTGCTGGAAGTAGGTACATCACAGTCGTATGTATGTGGGAGACGACATGACAAAAGACAGATGAGTTTTGGCGGTGGTAGTTAAATGTCCAATGTGGACAGTGGAAGCATTGTCGTGCCTTTTATTACCTTTGCGCTAAATGTGCAGTGCTTGGCACTTTTTGGCCGTAAAGTTAATTCTGTGTTTACTGAAACAGATGGATAGATAAGCTTCCAGCTGCAGAGCACTCATCTAGGGGAAAAGATGAAAGGGACGCAAATTCATCTACAGATCAAATAAGACTACAGAAGGTTTCTAATCATAGAATCCTTTGGACTGCAAGGTAGATCTCATGGGCCTGTTCCCACACACAAGAACAATTGATTTGAAGCTTTAATATTATCCTTGTATATAGATATTTCCCTGAAGAACCTTCATTAGGATTTTCGTAATAAGGGCAAATATTGGCATTAACTAGTTTTTCAAGAGATTCTGTACTAAAAGAAGTTGAACTAGGACAGACTTTATCTTGTCCATTCAGGCTTCTGCCCACCATGTTTTCTTCTTAACACACACAGCTCTGATTTAAGCAGAGGACTACAGAGCCGAGACAGCATCATGCAACATGTGAGCACCTGCTGTACTGCTGTTTACAGATGTATAGCCTATTCTCTCGGGTGAAGCTGTGCCTGGTGAAATCCAACACTGGATGCTTCAAAGGAAGGGGATGTTCATTCACTCACTAAGCCATGAACAATGCATCTTTGGGTTTCTATTCTGATCCTCATACCCCACCTTTGTGGTAATGGCAGAGCCTCAGCTTTGTAAGACTCTGCTGTACATGATGCAATGCAATAGTATTCACATTTATGATGTGTTTATTTGTAATAGGGTGGCATCAAGATACAAAGACATAACACCGGTTTGTTAGCCTGACATGAATGTCTCAGAATGGGGGTGGCATTTTGTCACTCAAGGTGGGCAAAACCAGATGAACAATGAGGTCTCCATTGCCTGCTTTATTCTGTGCTGCAGCTCCTGTATTGATCTCCCTATAAAATACCACTGCCTTTGTTCATGAGAGTTATCTGGATAAGGAAGCACCTGCTATCCTCTCTCACCATTTGAAAGCAGCTCTTTAATGCAATACCACTCTTTCCATCGTGCTGACAAATTCACAGAGAAACTTGTCACTGGTTCTCTTAGCGAATGCCTTGTTCCATGATGAGGCTGACAGAGAATCTGTTAATAGGACAAATTCAAACCTAAACAAACAAATCAATGAGAAAGAGTTTTAATGTTTTCACAGTGAAGTGCAGGTCAGCTCTGTCAGAGAGATAGATAAAACTGGCATGTATTGACTTGCTGGATTGGTGCATATTTGGTCACGACAACACCTAGTAGAAAACCCTTGTCTTTTGAGGGTTTTTTCTGAACTCTAATGAATACAAATGCTTATATTGAGAACATGGGGTGACACTCAGACAGTTGCATTTGTATGATTACAGCTGCTAAAGAATTTAGCTCATTTTTAAAGATGAGAGATGATTTAGAACATATCAGCCCAATCCAGACAAGGTGTTACCAAACTGTGATATAAATATTGTATCTATACGTACAGGCGTATGCAGCCACTGGGGCTAGATGATTATAGGAGAGTATCAGAGACCTCCTCCTCTGCCTCTGCATTTCCAATTCCACCAGGAAAATTCAGTTTATCTGAGCAAGAAAACAGTTCTAGTAGAGTGAAGTTTACTGGTATTCTATTCAATTTGGAGCTCCCTGCAGACTGACTCTGTAGCTTTACTCCCTTGGCCTGAGATGGCATATTTTCAAAAAGAATTGTGTATGTGTTAAAAATATGACTCCTTCATTTTAACATTTCTAGGCAGCATGTAAGGTTTGAGAGGAACAGACCATTCCTCCTGCCTGGCTCTCATTTCAGGTTGTGGTAAGAATTGATCAAACTGAAGAGTGTGATGCCTGAGATGGCAGCACCATTAACTTGCTTGTATGCAATGTGTTAACAGGTTTAGAATGTAAAATCTGTATAGGCCCAGCACTTTTCATCCTGTTCAAATTCAAGTGTATATAAAAATGTGAAGCAACTCACTAGTTTTAAATCACTCTGCATGGTCAAGGCCTTAAATACCAGCTGGTCCAAAACAGAAAGCCCTGCGCAGTGATTTGTGATACTAGGTGAATAAAGATTTCTTTCTTATGCTTCAATTTTTACAGGGAATAAAGTTGCATAATTAAGTCTGGGTGGCTTAAACAGAGTGCAGCACAACAGAGTGCTTCTTATTAGTGCCGTTTTAGCCTCATCCAAGGCTAATAGTAATTAAGTGTGTTATTGTATTATGGCTCTTTGGTATCATCTGAAATTATTTTTATGGGCACACTCACATTTCTTGAAATGAAGCAAAACTGTACCTTACTAGGTTCAGCTTTTGAGTCAAGAACTGAATGTACACAGAGACTGAATTTCCTTCTCATGTCTCATGTAAATTGAATTTCCTTCTCATGTAAAACCTGCCATGCCCTGGAGGTGATAGTATGGGAAGGAATCCTGTTTTGCTGCTGGCACAACTTAGAGGCTTTCTACTTGAACGTTGGTAACGTATGTTTTGGGTTGTTTTAAGACAGAAACCCAATTTTAGAAGACATCTTTTTGGTTTGTACGGTTCTTGGATTCCTGTAACGATGACAGTAAGTGGCTCATGAAATAAAGGGACCGTCACACACCTGTCGGTGATGGAGTTAGGGGAGCTTTTGGGCTCCCCTTGTAGCTGAACAGATTGTTTCCTCTTAGTGCAGCGCACGATCATAACCCATGGACACACTTAGCTCATGAGACTTTCCCTCTCATTTTTTCTCACACATTTTGTCTCATTTATAGGGAAATGTTCTGACTTGTTTGAAAATCAGATGAACATGACATAGAACATGAATCTGTGTTTCCCTATCTGAATGTTCATGACTTGAATACTTCTTAAATTGTGCTGAGAAGAGTGCATCCAGAGTCTGCTGAGTAAAACTGTATGAACAATGCTTCTATCAGCCCCTTGAAGCAGATAAGCCCATGAATAATTCAGCTCAGGAGAGTGCCTGGCTCTTCTCTGGTAGCTTCACAATAGGTCACAAGTGACTAAGCTCAGAAGAGGATGTCCCCTCAGTATAATTAGTCTTCCTTTAACACTACTGAATTAGCACTTCTGTTTTATTGTACCCTGCAGCTAAAATGGTTATTAGGTTATAGAACAAGCAAATTATTGCTAAATGCCCTGGGCAGATTACTCACTATCACTTTATTAACTACATTTTACGTCATCAGAAAAGCTTAAGCTGGGAAAATTGGTAAAAGGACAAATGTTACCTTAAAAATAGAAAAGAAGGCTGCAGAGGTAAGAAAGAAAAGTAGTGTTAAGGAATTCTCTGAGTTTCAAACTTGTGTGTATGGGCATGTACGTTATGTGGCATGAGCATAACACATCAGCCGTTGCTCCTATGTCATAGCTGTTCAAACTGTTTATATAAGATTGCTTTTTTATTATGAGATGATTAAAAAAGGTACAATTTGAACATTTATCTTCAGTATAGTTTGAAAGACTGTAAAAAAAATTTCCCCATTCTGAGGCTCAGCGTTGCTCCAAAAAAAGTCCTTCCAATTGCACTAAGCTTATTCTGTACAGAAACCCAAGGTGAGGGCAACCAAGGGACTATTTTCCTGGACCAATTTCACAGCTAAATTACCTTCTCTAACCTCGCTTAGAAATTTTAGAAGGAGCCCTTGCTGCTTGATTAGTTCTTCCCGATCCTACCTTCCAGGTACAGGGCCCTGAGCAGAGGTGCCTTAGCTGGAATCACTACACACAGGCTTTTAGGAGCCTTCCAGGAGCTCCATCATAAGAAGCCCTAGGACGCTGTCCCAGAGGATTATTTTACAGGTTAGTTTTACTGATCTGGTTTATAGTGGAGGCACCCCAGCAAGTGTGTGAAGGTAACTGAGTGCCCAATGGGATGCTGGGGTAAGGAGGAGAAGGAGCAGCAGTTCTTAGAAGTGAAATTGCAGCCAGAGCTATCACATCGGGAAATTGGAGTCTATGTCACTTTGGCACAAAGCTTTTTGGCCTGAACACTTACAGGTACCTCTCCTGGGCATTTAAGCCTGCTCTCAAGCTCCTCTGAGCCACTGCTATCTCACACTCCCTCTGCTCTCGCCTTCGTCTTCCACCAGTTGGACGGGGGTGAGCAGAGTCCTGATGTGAAGGATGGAGGTGGGACACGCTGGCCCAAGTGCAGAGGTGGAGGGACAGTGCCTGAAGACATCCCAGCACCAGCCTGTCATGGATGGATGGACCCACAGTCTATCCTTTTGGACGACTGCAGTAGCAGCTACAATGGTAGCTGTCTGAGTTTTGGGGTTTATTTGCCTATCTATCTGATGCTTTGTCTTTGGTAGCCCTGCACGTTTAACACTAGATTTTGCAATTTTTTTTGCCAATCAGAATTAGGAAGTACTAAAAACTGATGGGTGTGGGTGAAATTTTCTGTTCATTTTTAGAATCATCAAGAGCAAGCAACCCTACATATGTTGAAGTTTGTAGCACACCTCTGTGAACACGCATGGATGTATTTAACATGTATGCATTTTTATATAAATTGTGTACACAAATATAAATCACATAAAAAAGACACAGAGGTGTATCTTAAGTCATGAGACAAGGATTCAGCAGAAAGTCAGTTCCTACAATCATGTTATTTTATGTTGGAAATAAATAATGCTTAAGCTTTTAGAGACACCAAAGTAGCTTCTCTATACTTGAGGGTTCAGAAAGAGGATAGGGCCGACAGGGCGGGTTTCATTCTGTGTTTCCCAATCCTATTGGGAAGAATCTCAGGACCAAACTTGCTAATAGCTGTATCGCACATTTTATGATATGCAGCAATCAATTACCATAAAAAAGGAGTTATTTGGTGACATTTTAGAGCTCTAAACAGACACAGAAGTCTACCTAAAGTATTGAGACTCTCAGAACAAATGTACAGATTTTACACGTTGGGATGCTTTTTCATTTCCTACGGGGTGTTATTAACAGGCATCAACTTTCAATCAAAGATCCTGAGAAGAGCCTTGCACTTCCAGCTGCTGCTGAAATGAATAAGCTCCGGGTAAAGAATGAGTAGCACAAAGCTGAGCCAATAACAAGAGGGTAGGGGAACAATCAGGGAGAGCTTTATATCAGTGCAATAGACAAATTCTCCACGTTGCAGGTAGCTCAGACCTTGTACATAAGACGAACATAAACTACAGTATATTTAAACAATGCTCTTGTTCCCTTGAAGCACTGCCCATCCCATGGAACCAAGTCTTCAGCTGGGCTTAATTGGTATCACATAATTTTTGTTAGTGTGTCTAAAAAAGTTATTGCAAGTTTCTCTAACCACTCACCCCAAACACTATGTTCCAAAGATGATAAAAAGCTAGTTTCAACCAATTCAAAATTCTGCTAATTGCTCACAGTGTAATTTTCTGGAATATGTGTTACATGATGATCTTAAGGCTCTTTTCCAGCCTAAATGATTTTGGGATTCTAAGACTACAGTACAGTGATATTCTCTGAGGTGAAATTCATGGTATACTCTAAGGAGGCTACAGTGCTGCTCATTCCTTGCATTTTAACTTATTTATTTTTTTTTTCAATATGCAGAAACTTCTGTGTATAAGACAGGAAGAAATGGACCCATTTTGGATATTTGGTTGAAAGCTCAGGGGTGAAAGGTGCTCTGCTAACCATTCCATCAGGCAGTGGTGATGGCAGTACTGCATTTACTCTCCCTGCAATAGCTGGAAGTTAATGATCTGCACAGATTTATGAATAGAATTGTATTAAGGTGATCTAGTCAGTCAAGCTCTGAAGGAGGGTAAGGTTGGGGGAGGGTTGTGTTTGGGTCTTGGGGTCTTCTTTTGTATATTATTCCACCATATTGCATAGTTATGAAGTGAAGGGCAGATGCTCCCTAGGGTGCTTTTTCTTAGCATGATGGCATTTTCCGTTTGTAAGATCAGGTACCAAGCATCTAAGAGAAATTAATAAAAAATCCCCAACTTAAAAACCAATTGAAGACATGAACAGGAGTAATTTGAATGGGGCTGCTATGAAGCAAAATCTATCGAACAGCCAAATTTCAATATTCTTTATTTTCCATCACAGCAATAGATCTGCTGTGGGAAAGTGTGAAAGGGTTACAGCTGTCACCATGCCAGTGGGCTCCACGCTGAGACTCTCCAGCAGATCCCTGCCTTCCTACCAAAGGGCTGTTGGAAGGGGAAGGGCACCGGCCCCACTCCCTTAGGTTAGCATGGGACTGAACAAAAGGTATTAAGAAAAAATAACTGGATGCAACCTGGGTGACATTAGGCAATGTAATTCCCAGTATTAACTGAGTTACCGCACTGTGCCCAATAAAGTTTTAGCAGACTGAAGCATGGTAAATTTGTGGACACAGCAGGGTGCTTATTGGTATAGCACAACCATGTGCATGTTATCTGATAGAAATGAGGTTGTAACAGCACCATGTTTACATTCCAGCTGATCCCTCTAGGGCTGCAAAACATTATGGCTGGACATTAACTAAAGGTGATGACAAATAAGCCAGGAATAGATTTGGATGTAGAAAATGATAACAAATCAGACAGAATCCACAGGCAATAACTTACTCTCCTCTTGAAGTATCCTGAAAGATATGCAGGTAAAATGTCAGGGTTAAATTAAAGCTTTAGTGATGGACCCGGCACAAACAAAAACTGCATTTTGGATGGATGTCCAGAAAACCAGAGTCTGACCCACTTGAAAAGTGCGCCTGAATGTGATTTCATCTTGGGACCAATCTGGAGATATTTCTCTTATCACTTTTCTTAAACCTCCTGAACTGAACAAGGGTGCTGCAAACAGTGTAATATGTTAAGAAAGATAAGTTGTACAATATTAGTTGTAGGTTTCCATGGCAATAACACACTGAGGCTCTGTGATTTACCAGCACCGATGCTGACAATTATGAGACAAAGAGAAACGTGTCTTTCTCATTGCTTACCTAAGGAAAACAATTTTGAGACCTCTGTGCTAACAATATGCAGTGCAAGTTTTCTTTACAGGTCTCAATAAATTTTCTGCAAAGGTTATACACTTCTGGATACCATCTGGGATGGCATGTTTTCAAGATTTTCTTAGAATCCTTGGGAAATGCTTATATTAATGTGAATGGCCAAGCCTTTATGACCTATACCAGATTTTAAAGCATGTGATAATTATTTCCCCAGTGGTAACATAAGGTTTGCTAGGACATAAATTCCAGTTTCCATTTACAATCAGAGCTTTGTGAGGAACACATATCTAAAAGTTCATTATTTGTTTATTGATTAGGATTACGGTTGAATTGAGTATTTTACATAGGGGTTAGTGAAGATAGAAAAGAAGACGGAAGAAAGAGAGGAAGAAGATTAAATCTGGATACAATTCTAAGGTCTGGATGAAGTTCAGTGAAGTTTTGGTGCTTTTTAAAGGGATTTGAAAGCCAGGAAACAGCTGGCTGAGACCAGCAAAATAAGGGTTTTCCCACAGTTAGAGCTGTAAGGTGTAAGAAGATGAGCAATTTTTCTTCCAGAATTTTTACTACTTTGACCTTGTAGTGAAATTAAACTTCCTTGTGAGCTCTCTTGAAAATCCTGGATTTGGCAAAACCACCAAACCATTCTTTCTTGCTGTGATTTCACATCGCTAGTTCTTCTCTTTGGCAAAAAATCAACTGAGCAAAACAGACTGAATATAAAAAAAGAATGAAAGTAGGTGATGCTTAACCAGCCTCACTTGACAATCAGATTCTGAGTGAAAATTCTGCTTGGTCAGCTGGGTTTTAAGTTTCCCATGTTTCATATTTTCTGATCTCTCCCTATACCGCAGCAGTGGTATTGCTTATTTATATTATTTGTGGAATAAATATTTGCATCTTGAATTCAGTTTTGTTGCCTTTAAGAAAGAAGTCTGTCTCAGCAGGTACATTAGATGGTTATTACAAAACACAAACTAGCAGCTACCAAAATTTTTTTTTTTTGCCATAAAGTACACTGATTTCTACTCATTAAAACTATATAAAGGTGGATATTATTATTGTCGTCTTTATTATTGTAATTATCATTTTTTCTAGGAAGTGATTTTACAGCTCTGGACAAGTCTTAAACTAAACCTAATCCACCAATACTTAACAGCTGACCAACTTACCAGTGGTACTGAGCTCTGTTATTAGAAGTTTTTCATATGGGCTAGGATGGGTCTAATGGGCAAAGGGTCTAATGGGCAAAGGATCAAACTCACTCCTGAATTCACTGAAAGAGCTGCCAAAGCTGACAATTCAAAGTGAGAAGCAATGGATCACTGGCTGTGAGTGTTGCCAGCATGATATTTCATTCTGAAGTAAAGGCTGTCAGCCTGTTAATCATGTTGATGACCTGTCTGTAGTCTTATTAGTGTCCGCTTAATATTGAAATATCAGGTTCCAGCTGCTTGACTTGACTGATTTCAATGGCTGTGATAGGAAATATAATCTATTTACTATTGCATGACATTTTGAGCTTCCCATTTCAGAGAGGAATATAATACTGATTCTGCCACATAATCTGTAGCAACTGGGCATTGAGTTACTATGAGAATAAATTACAGTTATTAGTGAATGGTTAACTTGAGCTGCAACTAGAATTTTGAATGTCACTGTACCTTTCCATTTCCCTCATATGATTATATTCATTCTTCAGCATCCTGCTCTAGTTTACTAGGGAGAACTAGAGAATTCTGCTCAAAACATTCATACATTTTCTGAAATGTGGTCATATATATTTCTATCTCTGGACTGTTAAAGTAGAATCCTTCCCAAATCATCCTTTTTTAAACAACATGAACATGGAGATACAATATTCTGATTCAGGCTGACATGCACAAAATGACTTTATGTCTGAAAATTTGTCTGATATTTCTTGTAGAAAATTGAATGTTTAGAAAATGGGATTTCCTAGAAAGAAAAATACTCTGCTCGAGATTCCACCACCTGCCTCATGATGGCTAAGTTACAAGCAACAGATTTTTTTTAATAGGTAGTATTATCAGCTGCTTTAGAAAATGAACATTGTTTTATGTTAAATGGAATAGTTTTTCATTGATATAATTTTGTGAAACAAGGATATTTCTGCAATACATGTTTTTTTCTAGACAGCAAGAAAAAAAAAGTCTGCCTGGCTTGCACCAGATTGTTTATGTTCTTGAGTGACAAAGTAAAATGACATCTGGCAAGCATTTCAGAAAACTGGGCTGATCCTGTGCCTCAGAAATGTGTGATTTATCTGGGGAAGCGAAGAGTGAGGGGTCTATGTGAGCTATGAGCTTTCAGATGAAATATAAAATGAAAGAGCAGACTGCTTGCATTCATTAAAGAGCTCATGGTGCTTTTCACAGGACAGAAATTCTTTCTCCAAAGTGTAGCGTAAGTCCCTTTCATCAAACACTGTACCTTAATTACCAAATTACTGGAAGATGATCTAACTACCATCTGCTAATGTGCATGCCCTCCTACACTGACACAGTAGACACCATTTTCTGTTATAGGTTATTGCTAAGTGTTGTTAAACAGTCACCATGTTGCATTCCTATAAATACAGAGTTTCCAAAATGTGTAAATTCTGTTGGCATTCCATGAGAGAGAAAACTGTTAAATAAATCTAAATTATTGGACTCTGTTATTCTGATGGGAATAAAGCAGCAAAATATTTGTCAGTGGGCTAACAATTTACCTCAATTAAAATATGGATAATGAGAACAAGCACAGGTGCATTCAATTGAATAAAAAAATTAAAAGCTATCTATAATCCTTACACTTGAGCACATGAGTCAACCACTAGCTGATGGGGTTAGGAAGAGAATTTCTTCAGAGGCATCTTATTTAAAAATTGTTCCACGGTTGTTAAGAGCTAGACTTCTTACACTTTCTCTGTCATTAGTTTTCCAGGTTTACACTATCATCTTCCCTGTCTCCAGTATAAAATTTTCTTTGCCTCTTGTGCAAATATGAATGTGTAAATGGGACTGAGTTGCCCAGGGAAGGTGCAAAGTGTTACTGAGACAAAGGCATTTTGTTATCTTTAAGGATATTATTGTGATGGGAAATAAGCAGCAAAATATTTGTCACTAGGCCAACAATATTCCACGATTAAAGTATGGCTTATGAGAACAAACGGTCATTGAAAAGAATTCTTCAGGCATCTGAACGCTGAGTATGGTGCTGAACCCACATGCTTGGCAAAATAGCTTTCACTGTGGTCTGCTTTATACTTATGTGTATACTTACGTATTTTGGATGAAAAGACTTTAAAATCCTTAATGTTCTCTTCCTGCATCCACAAAAGTCAATAATAAATTTCCATTAGCTTCAGTTGCATAGAAACAGGCTCTGACTGGTTAAATCCTGTAACTTCCCATCAAAATACAGACATGTCTTTCTCAGTAAGGCACTTTTTCACAGTAGGACAAGCTTGAACAGCAAAATGTCAAGCAAGGAGAGTAGGAACAGAGATGTAAACAAACCCAAGGTTTCTTAGCTCTTTCTCTCAGCTCTAAGCATTAGGCTGCACTGTCCTTAAATTAGGTTTTTTTGTTGTTGTTGTTTTGTAGACTCAAAGACTTTGAAACTGTCTCACACCCAGGTGGTGCCCAGGGCTGCTTAGGCTGAGACTGTGGTGTGTTCCAGGTAACAACACCTGGCTTCATTGGAGCACATTTATTTTGCTGTGTGAAAGAGCTAAATTTGTTTACTCAACAAGCAGATTTACTAGAAAATATATTAGACATGGCTTTCACTTCTAATCAACGACATGACAGCTTCTTAAGCTGACTCCTGTTCACCTATTTGCCTTTCTGTTTGAAGGAACTTGCCAATCACTATTAAGGTTTCTTAATGAGTTTAGCTTGAAAAATCAGCTACTGTGCTGCAGATGCCCATCCATCAATTTGCTTCTGCACTTTCCCTCAGGAACTTTGACTGTATGGTTATTTATCTGTTAGGGCAGTAAAGCTGTCCCAACTTCTCATATATTCTGATGGGCTTTTAAGAGAGCATCATTTAGAATTACAGAGCTGTAAAGGCCTCTTCCTTCATTACTTGATAAGCAGACCCTAGGGTAGTGTTACATGTTCTTTCTTGTTTGTAGGTCTCAAACACATCCTTTGTGTTATACCCATCTATGCATGTTGTTCTGGCCTATGTTAATAAAACCTTACCATAAAGACAAAGGCCTTATTCAGAAAACTAATTTATTGCAGTGACTAAAGACAAAGTAAGATTATAACCTATATTTAACACGAGAATCTGTGTAGGCATGGAGTGAAGTGACACCGTAATGAATCTGAAAAAAATGTGAAATGTGAAAAATTTGAACAAAGTTTCATAGTTTCATCTGGAATGAGCCCTTAAGTAGATACCAGGGAATTCACTACTCAGCCAAGGTTTTTCTTCTGTGTGGTTCTTTCCCCGTGCTTAAGGCATATGTGACAGCTTTCCAGTGTGGATTCCCTGGTGTTCAATGAGGACCACAGTTTCCCCCTCTCAAATAGCACTAATAGGGTTTCTTTAAGTCACCTTTCTAATTATTTTCATGAAACTTAGCAAAATCTAAGTCTTTGATAATTCTACTTCTCTGTCAACTTTTTGAAACAGCATAGTGGGCAAAAAGCATAGAGCAAAGTTGCACAGTGTCCTTAGAAAGCAGTCTAAAAAGAAATGAAAATGATAGACAGAATGTCACTATTTTTACTTGCATTCCCTATGGCTAATTTGTAAAGATGTGGAACCAGTCAGTTTCTGTAGTCCTCAGTTAAGTATATCATATGTATCGTTCTGGTCTAAGTGCAGTTCAGGCTTTTGCAGACCTGTCGCTGTGCATCCAAACCAGATCTCCTACTGTGGGGATTCCATAAGCTGAAGGAAAGATGCAGTTGTACTGTGTAATTATGGTGTAGTGGAGACGTGACCCTACAGTGAGGTAATTCATAACCACCTCAGAGATGGACTCTACTTTCTCAGCATTCAAATGCATATACAAAGGGTGGGGAAAAGGGCATAAAAATATATTAGAAACACAAAAATCTCCTCACTAAGGAGACATGGGGCCTATTCAACACTTAGAGAAAAGAAGAATCAGTGTCCTGGTTTTGGCTGGTGTTTTGGGTTGGTGTGGTGGGGTTTTAGTAGCGGGTGAGGGCCGTCGGGGCCGGCTCCTGTGAGAAGCTTCTGGAAGCTTCGGCGGCCCCGAGGCGGCCCCGCCGCCGGCCC